>JARHVA010004339.1:370000-417500 GCA_037957365.1 Torreya grandis
AAGCTCTATGATCAAAGTGTTGTGTTAAGACCTTCAAAGAAGAACACTAATCCAAAAAACACCATGTGAATCTCAGTGGTTTCTAAATGGAATTTTCTCATAATTTTTAGATAATATGTGTACTGGTAAAACCCCCTTTTCTCAAAAATATTGTTGACTATGTTGTCTTAGTCAACAGGCAGTAAGCAAAGAAGAGATGTTTTTAATATTAATAGGGAATGAACATGAAAAAAATGAATATGGATCATTACCAAAAGGTATTTATAATTTTAATTGAGTTATAATCATATTTTCAATGTCCAAATACTGCAATGTAACCTATAGGCAACATCAAATAAAGTGTCTCAATCATAGTCAAACTAAAAACTCAGTCCTAAATAGACAAAATGAGTGAAGGGGAGCATGGAAATTGGAATAGGTGAGGAAGCTAAAGGCACATTTTCATGACTATAATTTTATCATGTAACCATCATAAAACTGGAAACATGCATGGAAAAAGGGTAATAATAAGCTACATATAGTCCATGGAGAGCAAACCCTGCACACAGTTTCCTTAACTAGCCTATCTTGGTCTTCTCATGTTTTGAAGGATTTATCCTTAGAACCAAGAGATAATACTTTGTAAAGGGATCCCTTATGACATGGAGATAATTTTAAAACATTTAATTTTTTTTGAGTAGGTAGGGTAGTACCCTATATTTTTTCTCAAATAGAGGGAACTCGCTTTATACACAAACCTTGTAGTTTTAGAAAGTTGGAACCAAAAGATGGACAAGAATGTAAAGAAACTATTAAATAAGGTTTTTAGGTTTGGAATACATATAAAAAATGTGGATAAAGCCTCACAAAATTATGTATCTTGACATTTTATTCTAATCCTCTTAAATTGCAAGCAGACATGTTAGACCCTAAAGAGGCCTAGTGCCAAATGGTAAGCCACTTTTGTTTCTATATCTTGATGGCCATTATGAATTATTGGATCAAAATTTTGGGATGACATAAAACGTTTTTAAGATTTTTTAATATAGATTAAACATCAAAAACTCATGTTAGGATTCAAAGTGCAAATAGGCTCATGAGGTAAGGGTATGCCTAGAGTCCAAACAAGGAGTCAGTCTCAATTATAGATATAAGTGGACTATTACATGTGTATGGATGAATTAAATAATTTTCAAGCTTTTGGATGTCAAACAAATAATCAAGAATCCATTTTTAAGCCCAAAACTCTCTTAGGCATGCAGAAATTGTAAAAATGAGCTTGAATACACAACTTCAAATGATCGTACCTCCCTTGGTGCTTTGCATGGTAAATCAAGGCATTTGGAGATGTTAATACGGTCCTTTTACATTATTTTTTTAGCATTTTTTGGCAATTTCAATGTCTAAACTTTATGAATAATGCTTAAGACTAAAAATATGTCTAAAACCCTTGAAAACCCTTGCCAATAACCCAATGATGGAAATGGAGATAAAAAGCTGATATACAAGAATTTTTTACTCATGAAACCTATTTGAAATTTCATAGGACTCACTCAGGCTCCCATTAATGCAAATTAATTGTATATACTTGTATAGATGGTGTGCAAAATAGGGTATTTTGATCATTTTTTATGTTTTGTAGGTTGTAGGAAGATTAAAGAGATTAAAATCACATGGAAGGAAATATTAGGACTTAATATAATATAATTTTAATTCCTTGACATGACTTTTAAGTTCCCCAACCAACTGATTGATCTTAGCCAGTCAAAATTGGCATATTGGACAAGCTAATGAGAAGAGTGGAAAACTTCAAGTGGGCTGAATTTAAGGTCTCTCTAATGCTTATAAGTTAATTTAGGGTATTTAAAAATATCATATACTCCCTCACATATATTTTCATGAACAAATTATTCCTTTTTGGAATCCAAGGGTGCAAGGTGCATGAAAAGAGAGTTTTCTTGATAATGGATGATGATTACTCCCTTTCAGATGTTTCCAAAGTACTAGGAATATAATCAATGGATTAAGAGGCATGTATGATGTCATTAAAATTAATACGAATCATAATACCTGTTACCAATTAGTTATTAGGCATTTCAACAAGGCCAATCATGAAGGTATTTTTTTTTTGAGTTGGAATGAGGAGTTTTATGACACTTTACAAGAGTTTGAAGACTTGTCTGGACACTTGGGCTTCCTAAATTTATATACTTAGTTCCATATCCTATTCTAATGAAAAATTAAATACTTCTCTCATCTTAAAAAGTGTCTTTGTGACCCTTGGACTTATCTCTTTTTCTCTCTCTCAAGTTCTATAAGAACTAGCCATTTTAGCCATTTTATTCTATGTTCCACCTAAGTATGGTGAATCCATGCCCATTTTTATACCTTTTGATCAATAAAAATATTTATTTTTACATCATCCATGACTATTCTTAGTGTTTTAATTTATAATGTTTGATTTTGCATAAGTGAAGACTATGGATTACTTAAAATGTTATTTCATTCTACCATATATTTATAATAGGAAAGATTCTTCTTGTAAGACATGTGAAATGTTCTAGGAAATGCCAAGGATTTAGTGAGTTATTATATTCATTATTTCCCTCATAGTCCTCTTTTTGAGTCCTATCTTTTCACATTAATCCATAACCTGATAATGTAACATTGATGAGGTAAGATGAAGATTAGAGAATTGTATTTTTAGTTTGTCCCTTGACTTAAAGTGTAATATGCATATGGTTGGAATTAATAAATATATTTGGTGTATCACCTCCCTTAGGATAGTTTGTTTTTAGTTATATATCTCCCTTTTCAGCCTTAAAATTTAGTTGTAGTTTTGATCCAAAGTGGTACATCAAGCGAGCTAGCCCTATCTAGAGATTCATTTCGTTCCTTAGATACCCACAAGCCTAGAGGTGTTTCCATTATGCAACTTGGATGATAATAGATTTGAAATATCTTGAAAGGGTGAAAATCCATGTGATAATAGTTTTTGGCATGCCTGGTGAGACTCTTGGTCCAAGAGTTTGAGATACTTTTTGGTGTTGTCTCTCAACAATAAGACTTTGGAGGCATCTTTCCAAGCATCAATGTCAAATCCAAAGATACATCAACTGGTCAAGCATCCTAGGTTTCCTTTTGAATATTTTTGGTAAAATTTTTCTTTGTGTTATTTATTTCAATGAGTTTTCATGGATAATTTTGGTGTTTATATTTGTCTTACACATGTTGGTGAGACATTTAAAGCTTGTGCCATTGCATATCAACAAGATAAAGTTATTAATTAGCCTTGGTGTGATCCTTACCAGTCTTATTATGATCCATATCAACTACCACATGGCCATTATTATCCTTATCATGATTATTACTAGTCCTATAGTTGTCCTTCTCAATGTCTTGCTCCCCTTAGTCAACCTAAACACTTCTCAACTCAATCCATTTCCACCTTCAAGAAGACACTCTTGGGACATGAGAATTACATGGTGGAACTTGATACTCTAAGAAGATGTGGTGAAAATATTCCTATTAATATTATTCATAATGTGAGATTTGAATTATAGTTGATCGAAAGAAAGTGGGTACCTATTGAGAGATCTAATTAGCAAAATATCACAAGTGAGATGCTTGATGTGAGTGACCTAGTTTCTTCCTTAGAGGATAGGCTAGGAGTTCATGAAAGGCAACCTTAACAAACCTATCAACATTTATATCCACTTATTTAAGTTTCCCATCAGACATATTTGTCCCCTACTCATGAGCCTAATTAAGGATATCAAAGTCATCCTTTTACTAATCTATTGGGAGAGAGAATTGAGAAGAGAAACCTTGTGTTTGAAGCTAATCCTGATAGGCAAATTGAGTTAGAAAATATGCATATGAATCGATTCATATTAGAAAAAAAGGAATTAGATTTCAAGCCATCATTGACCTCTCAAATTTAATCCCCACCATCTCAAAAATGTACTCATAATCCAAACACCCTAATTTATAACAAGATAGTGGAATCATGGGGAAGGAAAGAAGATAGAAACATTATTAAGGAGTGTGAAATGGAGGATGGATTGATCATTTCCAAGTTCCTCCCACCCTTACCCAAGAAGATTCTTGTGTTCCATGTCATACCTCATGTATCCCTCATACTCATGATGATTTCTATGATCTTCAAGAAATACTTTTTGAAAATAAATTAGCCAATAAAATTGAAGAGTTAGAGGGAAAATGAAGTTAAATCAAGGTGTGGTGGAAGGTTTAGATCCAAAATATCCTATGCCTGAACACGACCCATCCACCCTTACTAAAGAGAATAATCAAGATAAATCAGATGTGAATGAAGTGGTTTTTAATTTAAATGGATAAAATCAAGTGGTTCTAGCCCAAGGTATGCCTCCCCTTTGTCAAGGTCTTCCAAAAGAATCCCCTACACTTCACTCTCAATCTGATTTTGAGTTCTATGTACCACCTCCACCAACTACTTCATCTTTTCATCACCCCATCACCATTTGCCTTTATGGACCTATGGTATGAGAACCTAAATAAGAGTAGTTGGTTGATAAGGAAAGATAATTCTTACTTGAATAAAATCTAGCTCCTTGGCAGCCTCATAGGACTAAGCCACATGAGTTCAAGATGCCTAATCTTGGAATCAAAAAGAAAGAGATGGAAGATATTGCATCCCTTGAAGATCAAATTCATGTTATGGAGGTTGAGATGAAACTTGAAAGTCCTAAATAGGTCCTAATTTATGAGTAAGAGGTAATGTCTTGTGTGTAAATTTCTAATTGGGTTGATGAAGAAGAATGTTTTCCTTTTACAAAAGAGGAAGAAATAGTCCATGGTTTTACCATCACTATGGAAAATATCATGAATGGGAAAGAACAAGTTCACAATCAACCTTTGGATGAATTATTTTAAATAATTAGAGTAGGCTATACTCCTCTTCAAGAAGGCTATGAAATAATTATAAATGGAGAAACTAGCATTAACACTCAAGTAAGCATTTAAAGGAAAAGCATCCTTTCAAATCTATCCTTTCAAGAGGCATATGCATTTTATGATGTCATGATTGAAGTAATCAAGATGGTATATCATCCCCTCAATAAATTGGGAGACACACATAATATTTTAAAGGATGTAACAAGATCCTATTGGCCTAAATATTCTAAGGAACAAGAAGTCAATCCTCCTGAAGCCATGCCTACAAAGGAGATGTAAATTTACCATGAAATGAAGAGTAGGCAGAAGTATGAGGTATGTGAACATTTTCAAGAGGAGTATATCTAAATGTGAGACATATTTAAGGATGATATAATTGATATTAGATCAATTGAAGGGTCAAGGAATAGGTCTAATCTATAAATCATTTAATCCAAGGAGAAACATGCCTGGCACTATGTTTCATCTCACCATGAAGATGATTCAAGGATTTTTACTTTTGATCCTAGAAAGGAGGTATGATTAGTCTCTAGTTGTGAATATTAGTCTGTTCTTTACTTCCCTTAAGTTCCTTGAGCACATGTGTGTGTGTGTTCTTTCTTTGACTAGTTGATGAAATTAGTGGTATTGTCTTTCTTAAAATCAATGGTAAAAGGTTTCCTTGTTTGTCTTAGACTTTAGATGACTCCCTAATCCCAGTGGACTAATAAGACCAATGGTATAAAAAACATACTACCACCATCAATCACCAATTTGTAGACCAAATTTGACTTTTAGGTCAAATTAGGGCACCCCTAGGTAAAAACATGGTATTTAGGTGTTTTAATGGGTCTAAAATTATGTCAGAAGGTGTTTTATAGGCTAATTGATGTAATTTAATATTGCACTATCCTTTGTATTTAGTTTTTTAGTCCTTTTAATAATTTTAAGGGTCAAAAAGGTCCATTTAATAAGTTGTGTGGATTTATTAGGAAATGTGAATGTTTAAATTGGTGATTTCATGTGACATGTGTCCTAGGAAGTCTTAATCCATTGTTGGTAACTGAAAGTTGTAGTTTCATCAAAGAAAAAGGTAGTTTTCTTAAGGAAAATAAGAATATGTCACTTTTACAACCTCATTTGGAAGTATGACACATGAAAAATGGTTAGGAAGTGTCTATTAAACTTAACCCACACTCAATTCCATGCTTGGTTTTCTTTGGAAGTGTCATTTTTGAGCTAAAACTATTTTTCTCCTTTTTCACCTTTCTTAGCAATAAGAAGTGACTTACAGGTTTGTACTTGGTATATTCAACATGAGGGGTTTCAAAAAAATGCTCTTATGTGTATATTATACACTCATTTATATTCCATTTTATGTTTCATTGTATAGTAATGGTGGCCTGAGCTTTATTAACCATTCTTAAGAAGTTGACCTTTCAAATCTGCTTACTAATTTGTGCACCTTATAGGTTTGCCTTGGTTTGATAAATTTATTATGAACAAATTGCTGAGGTAGAATTTAAAATATGTTTACTCTCTTATTATATCACTTCCATGCTTATTTTCAAGTTTTAAGTTGATTGTATGAGCAAGTCATCTTGTTTTTAAAAACTGGTCTTATGTGGGATGACAGGACTCTTTTCACCATTTCCAAATATTCATGATTTGAAAATGGTTCTAAATGGTTATGATTGTTTCATAATCATGTTTTAAATGTTTTATTTTAATATCCTTATATTCCAAACTCATCTTACAAAGAATAATCCATAAGGGTGCAGTTATAAAGCATAATGTAATCAAATTACTCTATGACTATTATACATAGTCAACCATGGTGATTTATCTATATTAATTTATGTATAAAACTCATGGAGAGATATGTATTATTTAAATGTGTTAATAATTATATAAATGTATAAAAAAGAAAGAAAATCTTCCAAATAGTAAGAAAGAGATCGTGATAGTCAGCCAACACAGTCATTCACAATCTTCTACTATTTTGCTCACCTCTAGGTACCCTCATAGAAAATAGTCATGTTGTAATGAAATAATTGAGATAAGAAAGGTTTTTAAAATGGAGAGAGTATATTTTCATCCTTTCATATAGTCAAAACCCATTTTAAAGGCAAATGCAATACACACTGCCCATTCTTGTACTCACTGCTTATGTATGAAATGACCACCTATAGGTGTTGTCAACAATAAGTTGAAGTGTCATATGGGGAAGATGAACTAATGTGTAAACATTATTTGAGGTTATAAAATTTAATATTGAGCATGATAGATCCTTTTAATAGATGGAGTGGAAAATGGAGGGATAGATTGATCTCAAACAAAAAAGGAATGATACATGGACTCTTTTCCCTAAAGATATAAAATAGAGGTACCAAACCTCTTAATGCATCCTAATGTGCCTAAATTGTATCATATACATTGGAAAATAACCTTGAAAATTTTTAAGGTCAAAGGACTAATGGAATGTGGTTTTTGATGATCTTAAAAGTGCACTCTCATGCACTAATGAAAGGTAATGAACCTACATGATGTTTGAGTTTGAACAACCTTTGTTTCAAAGTTGACAAGCTAGACCAGATATTCACACTTGAATGATTTAAAATAGTTTTAGTGAAGCATATATGACCTAATAATAACTAAGAGAGGCTCATCCACTTTTTTATCCCTTATACACACCTACAGTCTGTATAATGGACTGAGAAAATGCACATACAGCTAGCCAAGGGTAAGGTTATGGAGAGGTGTCATGATTGTAAACCTAAATATAATGTGAAATTTTTGGAAAATTAATATAAACATATGAAGTTTTTATATGTATATTTGATCCTATATACACTTTTATATGCCCTCCCATTTGACAATGAAAACCTACAACCAACTGTGTATGACTGTGTTGGCAATGAGAAATGAGGTGAGGTTTCTAAGTGTAGGTGTGGTATAAACATCAATTAATGAGTCTCATCATGGTTAAATAACTATGTATGATTTAATTAATTTTTAAAACATTTTATTAAATGCATTTTCCCCACAAATGCACATATAGGCATGGTTTAGAGGTAGAGCATCTCAGTCAAACTAGTGACTTAAGCTTGATGCTCAAAGTGGTGTCTTAAGACCTTAAAATAATATAACTAATAAAAATAAGACCAAGTGAATATTATAGGTTTATAAATTTAATTTTATCACAATTTTCAGAGAAAATTTGTACTGGCAAAACCCCCTTTTCTTCAAAACATAGTTGACTATATTGTCTCAATCAACAGGCAGTAAGAAAAGAAAAGATGTTTTTAGTATGAATAGGGAATGAAAATGAAACAAATGAATATGGATAATTTTAAAAATGTATTTAGAATTTAAAGGGAGTTTTAATAATATTTTCAAGGTCTAATGACTGAAATTTAACCTACAGGTAGGGGCAAACAAATTGTCTCAGTCATAGTCAAAATAAAAACTTAGTCCTGACTAGTCAAAATGAATGAAGGAGAGCATGGAGTTTTAGAATGGATAGAAATATAAAGGCACATTTTCATGAATATAATTATATCATGTCACCATCATATAATTTGAAAAATTCATGGAGAAGGGTGTAATCAAGTCCATGGAGAGCAAACCCTATACATAGTTTCCTTAACCAACCTGTCTTGGTTTTCTCATGTTTTAAAGGATCTATCCTTGGAACCAAGAGCTCAAAATTTTTATAGGGATCCCTTAATACTTTTAAAAAAATTTAAAACATTCAATTTTTTTAATTAGGTAGGTGATTACCCTCTATTTCATCTCAAATAGAGGGCATTCCCGTCATACACAAACCTTACAGTTTTAGAAAGTTGGAACCATAAGATGGACCAGAGTGTAAAGAGACTCTTCAATAATGTTTAAAATTTTGAATAAATATCAAATAAATGTGGATAAAAACTAATAAAATTATGGATATTTACATTTTAGTCTAATCCCTTGAACTTTCAGGTAGGCATGTTAGACCCTAAAGAGGCCTAGTGCCAAATGATAAGCCACTTTTGCTTCTAGCTCTTGTTCACCATTATGAATGATTCAAGAATAAATTTGGGATTACATAAAATGTTCTTGAGATTTTGGAATGTAGAGGAACCATAAAAAACTCATGTTAGGTTTCAAAGCGCAAATAGGCTCATGAGACAAGGGTATTCCTAGAGTCCAAACAAGGAGTAAGTTTCAATTATAGAGATAAGTGGTATTTATAGTGGATTTTAACATGCATTTGGGATGAATACAAGAATTTTAAATATTTTTTAGGTCAAATAAATCATCAAGAATCCATTTTTAATCTCAAAACTCTCTTAGGCATGTAGAGATTTTAAAATTAAGGTCAAATAGGCAACTTAAAATGCTCAAACCTCCCTTGGTGCTTTGCATGGGAAATCAATACATTTATAGATGTTAATAAGATCCATTAAAATGAGTTTTGTATAATTTTTTGGAAATTTAAACATCTGAACTTTATGAATAATGATTAAGACTAGAAATAGGTCTAAAACTCTTGAAAACCCTTTCCAATGACCTAATGATGGAAATGGAGATAGAAATATGATCTAATGGAACTATTTTCTCATGAAAACTATTGGAACTTGTAAAATAATCATTTATTCTCCCTTCAATTTAGATTATCTATACGGACTTGTATGGATGGGGTGCAAAATAGGGTATTTTTTACAATTTTTTTTATTTTATAAGCTATAGGAAGTTTAAATAGATTATAATAAAATGGATTGAAATATTATGATTTAATATATATACCAATATCAATTTAATTCATTGAAATAACTTATATGTTCCCCAACAAACTGATTCATCTCAGCCAGTCAAAACTTGCATATTAGACAAGCTAGTGAGAAGGGTGGAAAACATCAAGTGGGCTGAATTTAAGGTGTATATAATGATTATAATACCATGGATGGTCTTTAAAAATTTAATCTACTCACTCCCATGGATTTTCATGATCAAATAATGCCTTTCTTGAAGCCAAGTGTGTAGGGTGCATGAAAAGAGAGTTTTCTTGACATCAGATGATGATTGCTCACTTCCAAATGTTTTTAGAGGATGAATCATAAAATAAATGCATGAAGATGAATGTAGTATGCCATTAAAATTCATCCCAATCATCATACCTGGTCCCAATTAGTTATGAGGCATTTAAACAAGGATAATAATGAAGGCAATTTTTAAGAGTGAAAATGAGGAGTTTTATGCCACTTTGAAAGAGTTTGATGACTTGTATAGACACTTGGACTTACTAAATTTGTATATTTAATCCCATATCCTCTTATAATTCAAAATTAACTACTTCTCTCATCTTTAAAAGTGTCATTGTGACCCTTGGACTTATATGTTCTTCTCTCTCTCTTTCAAGTTCTATAGGAACTAGCCATTTTAGCCATTGTACTCGATGCTCCACCTAAGTATAGAAAATACTTGCTAATTTTTTCACCTTTTGATAAATAATACTACTAGTGTTTAGCTCCTCCATGATTTTTCTCATTTTTTCAATTTGTAATGTTTGATTTTGCATAAGTGAAGACTATGGATTCCTTTACATGTTATTTCATTCTACCATTTATTTGTAGTTAGAAAGCTTCTTCTTACAGTGCATGTGAGGTGTTATAAGAAATTTAAAGGATTTATTGAGTTATTATATTCATTATTTCCCTAACATACCTCTTGTCTAGTTCTCCTAGATTTGCACATTCCTCCATAACCTCACCATGTAACATTGCTGAGAGAAGATGAAGATTGGTGAAGTGTATTTTTAGTTTGTCTCTTGATTTCAAGTGTAATATGCACATGGTTGGAAGTCATAAATATATTTGGTGTATCACCTCCCTTAGTATTTTTTTTATAGTTATCTCTCTCCCTTTTTACCCCTCAAAGTTAGTTTTAGTTGTGATCCAAAGTGGTACATCAAAGGAGCTAGCCCTTTCTAGAGATTCACCTCATTCCTTAGGCTACCCACAAGCCTATAGGTGTTTCCATTATGCCACTTGGATGAGAAGATATTTTCCATCTCCTCAAAGGGTTAAAATCTAAGTGACAACACCTACCCTCTAGGATTTTGCATTTTCCCTTCATGAATTTTGTCATAGATCATATGCCCTCTAGAATTACCCTTCTAGAATTTTGTCTTGGGCTTTTTGCCCCAGAACATTCCTTCAAACATTTTTTTCTAAGACACCATGCCCTTTGGATTTCTTTAAGACCATAACTTCAAACCATTCCTTTTTACATTTATTCTAATATTTTTTCCCTTCGACCCATTCCTTCAGACTTTATTTCTTAAACATTTTGTTCAATGAAAATGACTCATTAGGATAATTGCTTCAAATATTTTATCCCAAAAATTGGATCTTCAAGAGAATTATTGTGGACATTTTATCTAAAAAAATTCCCCCTACACTAGATCACTAAAATATTTCCCTCCACACAAGAGTCCTACAACATTTCCCCCACAAAAATTTCCCTGACCAAAATGATCAAAATAATAGCCCATAATCCCCATGGAATTACCAAGTGGTACCCCTACACTTTATACACACACACACACACACACACACACACACACACACACACACACACACACACACACACACACACACACACACACACACACACACACACACACACACACACACATATACATACATATATATATACATATATATATATATATACATATATATATATACATATATATATATATATACATATATATATACATATACACATATATATATATATATGTATATATATGTATATATATATATATATATGTATGTATATATATATATATATGTATATATACATATGTATATATATGTATATATACATATATATATATATATATATATATATATATATATGTGTGTATATATCTATATATACATATGTATATATCTATATATACATATGTATATATCTATATATACATATGTATATATATGTATGTATGTATGTATATGTATATATATATATATATATGCTACGTCATTGTTCATTTATGTTTATAAGAGTGAATCTAAAAGTGATAGATTCGAAGTTTGTATATAGTCAAAGAGTCAATCGCCAATATTTGATGATGCGTGTTAACTTGCATGCCAAGGATCTAATGGTGCATAATCAAGCACAGTAACAAAGGATTTTTCAAAATATATATGAGAGTGCCAAGTGGCAACATCTTCAGAGCCCAAATTTCAAATCAATGGTCTACAAGCCCTCCCATAAAGTCAAAAAGTCAAGATTTAAGGAATCCCATGAAATTACCAAGTGGCATGCTTGTACCCCATCATGCAGAAGATCTAACGGTGTAAGTCCTAGGTGGAATTTTCAAATGATTTAAAAAATGGTCACATTTTGAAAGTTATAAATAGATTTTACAAGGATTGACACTAGAGGAGATAGAGTCTAAGTTAAGTATTTCTCGTTAAGGTGGATATGTTCAAATATAAACATCCAAATGATTAGGGTCTAACATGCAAGACTCCTCAACTAAGCCAATAAAAATTGACTATTTTTATATGAAGAGGCTATATTCAACCACTTCCAGATGAAATTAATCTTAATCTACCACTTCTACTGGTGTCTCAACATCTATAGTTCATCCATGCCATGCTACATCAAAGATATCTCCTAGCTCATGCATTGTATTTTACAATCATTCCATAAATCTAAGATGATAAAAATAGAAGACCTCACCTCTTTTGCATGAATATTTTATATCTGTATGTTCTTTTCTAACTAGGCATTCAATTTTTGTAAACCACATCTCATCTTAGATATATTTTAAATAAAATTGGGTAGACCCCATGGCCCATTCTATCTTTTTGTTGTTAGTTTTTTTCTTGCATTTTGAATGTATTTACTATAAGATATAACCTTTTGAGAGAAATAAATTGAATATTTAGTTTTCTTGTCTATTGAATCCTTATGTGTGTGCAAGTTATTTGATTATTTGTGGAAGATTTTTATTTTCTTTCAATCACAAAAAAAACATTTGTGGTATTTTATCCTCTTGAAATTATTGCTTGATTTAAGTAAATATCCTTTTCCCTTCTATGAAAAATAGCTAAAATACTACCTTTGAATCCTTGTTTGTATAAGTCTATGCTGAAATAAATTCAATATAATTTTCCTCTCTATTGTGTTTGTCAATCAAGCAATAAGACCCACCATAAAACATTTGGTGAAATAATATTATTTTTTGTTCTTTATGAATTTCAATTCTTCAACTCTTTTCCCCATCAAAACCCTAGTTTAGGATTCAAAAACACTAACGATCAACATTTATAAAAAAAGGGTATTTTATCATTTTGAATCATATTTAGTGAAAGCAAGCCAACCTTCTCTATAGATTAACCTCAAATTAACAAGGCTCCATGTTTTTCGATGTTTTTCCATTATATCATTATGCAATTGAACAACAAGGTATAGGATCAAGACAAGTGTAATCCTATGTGATAACATGGACTTTATTAATTTAGGTTCACTATATTCACTTATGAAAAGATCTAAGATGTTTTGTGGCTTGGATACATGTGTGATCCAACTATTTTAGTTAATGAAGATGTCAGTCTTTATACTGATCATCTGTGATGATTCATTTTAATGATGCATTTAAATATGGGATTTCTAATTCCAATGGAATAAAATATTTTGTGCCATTTACAAGCGAATAAGGAGTAGATCTTGTTGGTTAACACATACTACAGTGGTAATCCAAAAGTGCATAGAAGAGTTGATTGTTCCAGTCATCACTAAATTTGATAACTATTTTGCTAAGAATATTATTGATCATCTTATTTGTTTCCTCTAATTGACCATTACCATGTGGGTATTATGGTGTAGAAAATGTGTGTCATATTTTGTATTTGGCATATAATTTTTTCACTATTTTATTGTTGAAAGAAGTTTTATTATCTGTAATTATGGTTTTTGGGAGACCAAAGTAGTAAATAATATTAGTCATGAGAAAATAGAAAATATCTCCCCCCTTTGTTGATTGTAATGGGATGGCCTCAACCCACTTCACAAAATATTATATGGCTATGATAATAAATTTGTGGCATCCTAATGATTCTAGGTTTATCTTACCAATTAGGTTAAATCCCCATAGGATGAATGGCCATGGGGATACAATATGTTGAATATTTTGTGATGGTACATGGTACAACTTACCATGGATTGAAATTTTCAAAAAAATTTACATACTCTTGACATTCTTGTTCCATGTTTGTCTAATAGTAACCTTATCTAAGTAACATATGTGACATTAACTTAGTACTAAAATGACCACCACATTCACTATTGTGTATTTGTTAAATAGGCAATTTATCTTCCTTGACTGGTAAACATTAAAGTACGTGTCCATCAAAATATCTATTAAATAAATTGCTGAAAAAATTGAGATATTGAAGAGAGTTTCATTTTAATTTATGATTTTCATTATTTTAAAAAGTATTAGGTGTGATAGATTTATTTAAAAATTTGTATATGTTAGAGAACCATTTAGATGTTGTCAAACTATGTGTAGAGACTAGGATTGTTAGAGAAATAATGTCCATATGGGAGACTAATGGAGATTGTAATCATTTAATTGTAAATAGAGATTATTCTACATCCATGTCAATTCGGATCAATGATGTGTCACTTTCAATTACATCATCATGAAAACTATCTTTGCAAGGGATTTTTTAATAGAGAAATAATCAAACTAATCTTGTGAACATTGAGCTATGACTTTATAAGTAATTAGGTGTTCTTATTTTGTTTGGTAAACATTTGTGACTTTATTAATAATTAATTTGGAGTCCCCATAATCTTTTATTGATTTTATCTTGAGCTCCTGAGTTGATGGAAGGCCTAGGATGAGAACTTTGTATTTTATGATATTGTTAGTACATGAAAAATTATGTTAGTATGTGATAGGTATTATGTCCTAGGGGATTGATGAAAACAATTCCAGCACCAACACCACATGCATATATAAAACCATAAAAAAACATTATCTATGTATTTTTTATGCTATTGTATGCTATGAAATCATCTTTTAAATCATCATTAATAGGATTTGTATCTAGTAATGGAGCTACTACCAATTGGTTTGTAATTATTTGACCTTTTACCAATTTTTGTATTATGATTTTGAGGTCAAATTTTTTTATTATAGCCCATTTTATGATATGGATTGAAATATGTGCTTTGACATGAGGAATTTTAAGGGATTGACCTTGGTAATGATCTCTTTCTCTTTATTAATCATGTAGTGATGAATTTTATGAGTAAGAAATACTAGTTGTAAGTAATTCTTTTCAATTTCTAGATAATTTTTCTCGTGTTCAAGTATGACTAATGTATTAAATTTATCTTTATTTGTGTTGATCATTATGTTATGCTAGGAGTGTTCAGAGTGCATGATCTATCACTAAAAGGTAAATTAGGAGTGGTTTACCAAGTATAGGTGGAATGAAGATAGGAGGGTTGAGTAAGTGTTTATTAACTGTATCAAATCTCTCTTGACATGTGATGTCACACTTGAATTTCACATCCTTTTCAAGTATTCTAGTGATGACTGGGTTTTATCTATGATTTTTGCCACAAATCAATGAAATGCCTAAATTTTCCCCTAGAGGGACAAAAATTGTTTCAAATTAGTAGGATTCATATCCATGATTACTTTGACCTTATTAGGGTCAACTTCTATTATGTATTAAGATTTAATGAAACCCAAAAGTTTCCCTGAGAAAACTCCAAAGACACATTTCATAGGGTTGAGTCAAACATTATATTCTATGAGTCTTTCAAATATTTGTTGTAAATTGATTACATAATGTTATCACTCTTTTGACTTTTTCAAAAAATCATCAACATAATCTATGATTGATTTATGAATGAGTTCATGAAAGATATGTGTCATAGTGAATTTGGAAGTTGAAACAACATTATTTAATCTAAATGGCATGAATATATAGCAAAAAGTGCCCCATGGTGTGCTGAAATAAGTCTTTTCTTGATATTATTCATTGATCTTTATTTGACTATACTCAAAAAAATGATCCATAAAGGAGAGCATCTCATATCTAACTATGGAATCATATATCATATAAATGTTTGGTAAAGGGAAATCATCTTTAGGACATACTTTTTGAGGTCTCTAGAGTCACAACAACATAAAATTTGTCTATTAGGTTTTATAACATGAAAAATATTAGTAACCCACTTTGGATGGGTGACTAGTTAAATGAAACTGACATATAACAATCATTAGATCTCATCCTTGATAAGGAGAGCTAATTTGGGGTGCATTTTTTGAATATTTTATATTACTAGTTTAGAATTAGGATATAATGTAATTATATGTACTATGATGGATGGATCAATGCTAGGAATATCATAATAAGCCCAAGAAAATACTCCAAGAAAATCAATTAAAATCTAATGAATATTTATGTCTTCAAATTTATGTAAGGTGACAACCAAGAGTATGATGTGAGGATTGGTTTTTGTGCCATAATTAAATTTGAATATTTCTTCATAAAGTAATGTCAATAGATCTGAAGTATATGGTGATGTAAGAATTGTATCATCTATGTCAAGTGATATATTATCTAAATCATTTGAATACTCACTAAAGTATGCCTGGGTACTTGTGGAATGAGGAAACCTATTATTATGATATAAGGAAGGGAGATTGTCATATGCACTTAGGATTTCTAGGAGAACATCATCATTAGTGAACTCATCAAGAATTGGTAGATCTAGAGAAACTATGTCATCAATGAGATTAGGATAGAAAACTAAAAGTGTATAAATCGGTTTACTATAACACTTATTTGTTAAATAGGTGAACAAAATGTGATATGTTGATAATCGTTACGATAAGATCTGGTATTAGATGTGTTATTTCAATATCCTAGTCCTTGTCTACCTTATTGATTAGATGCTTCCATTGGATTTAGTATTCCTTGCTCATGTTTGCCAATGCCCTGTCCTATGTAACCCATTTAATAAAAATATTATAATGCAAAACGTGAAGTGAACTTATTAATGTAGGTTCTCAAGTAATTGGGGAAGTTATATGCATTTTTTGAATTATAGATTGGGGTGGTGTAGTATTAAAATCCATGTGAGTAATATAATTATGTGAAGGTTCTATATGGTGATAATTCTTAAATGGTTCTTTATCCATAAAGCATTTATATATATATATATATATATATATATATATATATATATATATATATATATATATATATATATATATATATATATATATATATATATATATATATATATATATATATATATATATATATATATATATATATATATATATATATATATATATATATATCACCTCTATAAATAAATTTTAAACATGCATGTAACATTGATGGAACTATGAGCATAATGTGAGCCCATAGTCTTCAAAGCAAATGATTATTATTTAGATCATTAGGAATAACTTGACATGTTGTAGGTAGTGTTCTAGATCCGAGAGTAAGGTTTAATGTGATTTAACCAAAAAAAAATTGTGAAATTTTATCAAATCGTTGGATGCTCATAATAAAATGATCCATATCTATATCATGTATTCTAAGACAACATAGAAAAGATATGTTGTAGATATTCAACCTTGATCCATTTTCAACTAGAACTTGTTTGAAACCTACCTTATTAATTCCTAAAGCAATATAGAGAGGTAGGTGTAAATTTATGATGTTATGAGGTTGAATTTCCACTATCTCTCTAAATAAATATGTTCTTCTATCCATTTCATAATTTTGATCATAGAAGCAACATATGTGAGCATGGATGTTCAAGGTATTTGAGTATCATAGAATATCATATAAAAAATATCTTTGTATGTTTTAGAATGTTTTAAAATATTTAAAATGGAAATTTTAATTAAAGGAGTAATTATCTAATCTATAAATCTATAGCCATGGGTATTGAAAACCTACCAAGCTTCAAGACCACATGAGGACATCATAATCTAGACCATAGGCTCTACCAAGAGCATAGAGCTAATAGTCGATGTGGGATGTTTGATAAATGTTTTTCTTATCAATAATAATGAGGCATAAATGAGATAAATGATGTTATGATATCTTTAGTAATGATAGGAAAGGAATCAAAATGGACTAAAGAGCAAAATGCATCTAGGGGAGATTTATTGATTTTAGGTTATATAATTATTATTTAATGTAATAAATTATCTATGTGATTAAAGAATAGTGTCTCAATTTTATTTTACATAAGAGAACAATAGAATGTAAAATAAAAAAGAAACATGAAATACATTTGAATTGATATGAGACATCATGTATGTATCTATCTATGGGATTAAATAATAATGTCCTAATTGTATTGCACATACAAGAAAGATAACATGTGAAATAAATAATGAAACATGAAATAAATTTGAGTTGATATGAAGCATCATGGATACATGTGTCTATATAATTTCTAAGTTTATTCTAAATTATAGGAAACAATCATTAAAATGAAACTAGTAAAATTTGTAATAAAAAGTGATTAATTTATTCTATCATTATAATCATGATTATATAATGTAGAAGACATGTGAATCTAAAATTTAAATTCTATAAATGTAGACCCTAGTGTTTGTTAGTGTTAGGGTTTTGAATTAGGGTAGGTTAACCAAATATTTAAATTAAATTTAAATAAATGACACCCTAATGTGCTATAGATTAAATGGGTTAGGTTATGCACCAAAAAAATCAAAAAATTAAGAATTTGTAACCCTAATTTAGTGCCAAAAATTTCAAAAATTGTAGACCCTAGTTGAAAATAGGGTTTTAATAAATATTTAAATTAAGTCAAGTTAATGAAATTATTTTACCCTTTAAGGTTTTACAAAATTAAATCCCAATCTAGATTAAAGGGCTGAGATGCATAAATTAGTGAAATAATTAATGACTAATTTGTTATGGATTTTACCCTATTTTTCTTTTCTAGACAAATTAATAAATATGCATAAATAGAGACTTGATTTAACCTTTTAGTGCTTAACTATGTAAATCCTATGTCTAGATTAAAGGGATGAGATGTATAATTAGTTAAATAAATTATAATAATTAAGCACTATTTTTTTATATCATTTAACCTTATTTTTATTTATAAAAATAATAATAAATAGGCTTAAATAAAGGCTTATCTAGGAAGTGACTGTCATGGATAATCTAATTCTGAAACCTAGGTTCTAGATGTTTTTTAGTGTCATCAACAATATTTTGAAGTATATTTTCTCAGTGGACAATAATTCCCCATATAGAGAGTAGTGCCATGTTGTTATAGCATCCTCAATGTGGAGGTAGTTTCCCATTTGTAGGACTATTCCTATTATATGGGAGCACCTGCACCAATGTTTTTAGGTCATGTTCCTATACACACAAAACCTAGAGCTTTGTTTTGTGCCTAAAAAACTTGATTTAGTGTGAAAATCCTAATCCTCATTGAACATATGGCATGAGAAATAATTGTGTGTTCATTAGAAGGATAGATTAGACATCCTCAATACCTCTATCTGAAGAGAGTTTGCAACATAACAATATTATGAAGAGAGATCAAGACCGATGTAGTTCTTGCACCTACTGCCTGATGCAAGTGCAAGTGAATGCTAGAATGAGAGTGGACTTAGATGACTTGAATGTGCTTGAGATTTGAAACATTTTAAAAGGTGGATCAAGGTTGTTGTATATGTTAATATGTATAAGTAGAGAAGAATAAGGATCAAATACCTTAATTTTGTTCAACTTGTCTTTGGTTTGAATGTGCTTTTGCATTTATTTTCCATCTAATGAATAGATGCCAATTAAACTTGTATGTGCTTTTGAATTTATTTTCATCTAGTGAATAGAGTTCAATTAGACTTGTATGTGTAGAATTTTGTAGTTTTTTCATATAATAAAATATGCTTGGGTTTAACTTAGGAGGGGCACGCATTTGAAAAAGTGTCAATTGAGAAGAGTTAGGGCTAAGGATAGTAGTGCCTAGTTGGGAACACTACCAACATGTGGCTATAAAGTCCCAAATGTGGAGATAATGTCCAATTTGTAGACTATTGAGTAAGCTAGGTTGGGATATGAGAATGCAGTTATGGGCCTATATTTTGGTTGATTATAGGTGATTGTGGTTTACTTAATCACTAAAAAAGTGTGTCTAAGGCTCTAAGATAGGTTTATGAATAAGTTAGGAATAGGAAAACTCAAGTGACACTCTTAGCATCTAGTTACCACTTTTAGGTGATTGCATTTATGCCCCTTTATTCTAGTAATAAAACAAAGTGAAATGATTAGTATGAAGAATAATGAAGTGTACCTTGACTTACCTTACAAGTGAAGGCCAATTAGCTGAGTCTAAATATGCAAAATGAGTGGGTATGTGAAACATGATCCAGATCAAATATCCTACAATGAAAGATACAAAAATCAATCCTTACTTAAGATATGATCAAAATCAAAAGACTATGATGAAATAAAGTAACTGAGTAAAGCTAAGTAAAGAGAGACGAAAGGAATAAATACACCTCATTTGGTACATGAACTAATGCATAGACTTGGTGATAACCTCTATGTTTGAGTATACATAGTGAATATATCATCAAATATCTTAGATTCAGATGATGGCTTTCCCAATCCTCATATGGGTAGCTCAAGAAATTAATATGGTTTTGACTCCATCATTGCCCACCCCTACTCGATGGATCCTGATCTTTGTGAATAGCTTGGATAAGACTTTAAGTGTGTCTAACCCTCTCATGTGGGTGGATCAATAACTCAAGTAGGTCATGAATACATCATCTCCCACTGATGTTAATTAGATTCATTTAAAACTAAAATTCACAAAGTGATGAAAGTATCTAGTTGTGTAAATCTAACTACGTATGTTAGCTCTATAGCCACTCAATTATATTAGGTAGCTATAGGCCACTCATGAATGTCAACCACTACATATAGAGTAAGACACGAATCTAGTTACAACATGGATTTTGATATAAAGTGCATATATCATAGATAATGACATGGATTTTTCTATTCCATATGATCAACCTATTTGTAACTGAGTATATGGAAACCATATACCATGTACATGCCCCCAATATTGTATTTGAGTATACTGAATCTAAACTAATTATGTAATAGATGAATATGTATAACTAAATAAATGTAGGAGTGATCATGCCACACATGATGCCCCCAAATTTGAGTAATTGGTATGAATCTGAGCTGAAATGAATGTATTTGAGCAAAATCTAAACATAATTGTTTAGCATGTCATTGTATTTATGAAAATATGTAATGTACCTAGTGTAGTCATCTATATAATGTAAAATATCTTGAAGCTAGGGATACTAAATAATAACACCATATAGTGGATATTATCTTAATATGGTAATAATATCCTAATATGGGTACTAATGTCTACCTAGTCTAACTTTTGGGTCTAAACTGACTTCTTAGTCTTTATTTTGTTTTCTATCTTCCCTGTGTCTAATGTTTTAAAGTAATCCTTTGTGCAAAAATTTTCCTGTGAATATCAAAGTGGGAGCTTGATCTATGTGAAAAACCCATGTGAATTTCCCCTCTTTTTAGGATATTTGTGAAATCTATGAAAGAATTACCCTCTAAAGAAACGCCTCTACAAAATGTGTTAGCCACAACATGTGTGTAATATTTCAATACAATGTAAAAACATAACAATGGAATGTAAATGAATCTGAGCATGAGTAAGTAATGTAAGATGTATGTTGTAATATAACATGACATAAGGGTGTCAAAATATATGTTATCAATGTGTATAACATCAAATCTAATTAATTACCTAGTGGGATGGGTCATGATGTCCATCATAGCTCCCAAGTAGGAACGGTATATGTATAATATCCCTCATGGAATCAAAAACTAGTCTATTGTGTGTTTAATAAGAAAATACAAGTTTCATGGTGTAGAAGCATAAAATTAAGCATACATATAATTACATGGGGCATGCAAAAGAGAGGCCAAGGGGCCACAATACAAGGGACATGGGCATATGTAACTAAATATGAGAATGAAGACATATAAAAACATTTTCAAATGTACACATACATAAGAAACAATCAATTTGTATTTGAGAAATAGAGAAGGAAATGTTCAAATTTCCACATATACAATCAAGAAATCACACACAAGGGACATGGGTAGATTTATAAAGCATACAAATAAAGAAGTGGCATAGAGCCAAATAACAATGGCATATTCAAATGCCCTTGAAGATGGAAGAATAATAAGAACACGATCAAGTCTAATCTAATAAAACTATAAATGAAAGCATGTATAACTATGTAGTACAAATCTATGTAGATGGTATGATGCAAATATACTTGGACTAACTAGTGATAGTTGGCAAAACAATTTGAGCAATGAGGAACAATGATCAATATAAAGATAAATAAATGTGTAACTAGAATTTATAGTATGGAAAGATAGAACCTAGTAGTAACATGTTCATGAGATGCCCCTATGTGGGTAGATGTATGAAATGTATAAATCTAGATAGGTGTAAATTCTCCCAATGGGTAGATGATAGTCTTAATTAATGTAGTGGATTAGAGTCCTATCTAAAATATGTAAGCACTAAAAAAGAATAAGTGATTTATATGTGTATGATAAAATTGACTATACTAGGATAGATAGAAAAATGCAATATCTGGAAAGTAGTAGAAATGTAAACATAGTGATACATAAAATATGTAAAATTTTATGTATTTGAAATATTCAAATGTTTTTATATTTTGACATGTTTTGTTTTTTTATTTTTATTTTTTGAGTGTAAGGTATGTAAAAGCAAATGAAAATAAACTATGTATAAGGATCAAGAGAGAGAATGAATTATGTATAAGGGTAAGAACCATATTAACCAATGAGTCTCATGGGAGACTCACTATCAGCATGACCTATGTCGAATAGGGGAATTATAATGATGCATATGGTGTGAAAGGGAAAATATGAGGCCATGATCTATTATGACATATAATATGAGTCTAAAGTTGTTTATGTAGTGATGATATGATGATGTGGTACTGACTGTGATGACTTTTGAACTATGCAGGTGTTTGGGACCCATCTGTATAAGTAAAAACTATAGGTGATCTAGGTTCCATGTGTTGAGAACCCATAAGACCCAATATAACTAATATCGTCATAAACTGAGTAGAGTAAGGTCATCTAGAATAAATGGTGTATCACTAATGTAAGGATCTCTCTAATAATGGTTTTTGTGGGAGAGTATGCATACTTGTAGATACCATAGGATTAGACCTAGCCTAATATGAGGACTCTAGTAAATAATTTGATGTATTCATAAGCGTTATACTCTCTGATATAGCTAATAATCATGTAATATCTAGTATTGGTACTAGAACTATAGTTAGTTTTGTGTTAGAATTATTACTATAAACTATGTTGGAAGTACTTATGGTATGGGTAGAGGGTACTCATATGAGACACCTTCAATCTTAAACTCTTGATTAACATGCATATACTTTAGGCATTAATTTACTATAGATGATATGTCTCAAATATGTTGTAAACACAACCTACTTAACAATATATTGAATACACCTACACTAGGTAGTACTTACAATTGAGTGGTTATGTGTACTGGTCCAACCTATAATGGAAAGACAATATCTTTGATGGAGATCTGAAAATGGACACTAAAAACATTAATGAATGTATCTATGGGGAATATATGGTTTTTATTGTATCCCAAGTGTTGTAAGAGTATCATGTTATACGTTTTTATGTTAGACCCATTATCAACCATAACACTATGAATAGGATGGTGGTATAATTATGCTCATATGAAGAGTGCATGTAAATATATGTCATTATGCACAATCTCCTATTCTAAATATGTGATAAGTGGTCTAGGTGGAGTTTTAGTATGACACATTCCAATAATGTTCTGGAGTACACGTGTCTCCTCTATAACTATGTGATATGAATTTGGTGGTGTATATACCTGATATGTATAGTGAACACCTAATACTCCCCCTACTTCACTGTTGTATGTTTTAGGAAAGGATCTAAAAATATCTTAAGTGTCTTTGCCTTTATTTTCTATTACTTTTATGACTTTATGGGTGTGCCCACATTAATAATGTTAACTTCAATGAGATCTTATATCTTGTGTTTTAGGCTAATGCATATGTTTTTTGTGTCGCCTAGTGCCCTATGATATTTTCAGGATGTATTTAAATCATAACTCTTTGGAAGAGGTCATGTTGTAAAAACCTCTTTAATGGGAGGGAGAGATAGGACATTTCTTTCCAATAGTTTTTGTATAACTCATGTTGGTGACTCTAGAATATTAGTGAATACTTTACCTTGAGTGGATAAAACCAATACGAGAGAAGGCTCAAAAGTTGTGTTGACTATGAACTTTTAATCACTTTTATTTTCAATGACCCTTAACTTGTATGGAGGTTTTTTTGAACTCTTAATCATTGATTTTGATCCATTTGTGTACATGAGTTTTTCCATCGCTATGATCTTAACCTCTCTTTCCTTGATTATGTGGTACATATCTAGAAATGTGTGAAACTTATTGAATGATTTTTATATATGTGTGTGTATGTATTTGTTGTGTGTGTGTGTGTGTGTGTGTGTGTGTGTGTGTGTGTGTGTGTGTGTGTGTGTGTGTGTGTGTGTGTGTGTGTGTGTGTGTGTGTGTGTGTGTGTGTGTGTGTGTGTGTGTGTGTGTGTGTGTGTGTGTGTGTGTGTTTGGGTCAGAATTCTATACATTAATATTGCCATTATACATAGATTTCATGGTAGTGGTACTTATGCAATGAATCCAAAATAGATAATCTACAAAGACTTTGTATTCATTGTAGATATCATAAAGGACAAGAAAAGGGGTTCAATTATTTTTGTGTATTAAGACAGTGATCTATTTTCCAAATTCACCAAGTTATCATGGATTGATATCACATTATGGACTATTACTATGTCATGGACTTATACCCACATTGGACTACTACAAAGTATTATTTGATCCTTATTGATCTACAATTATTGGTCCTATTTATATATTGGATTGATTTTATCATTTAGTCTCCTTAGGTTATGCATTTGATTACCATGGTTGGGAAACAATACTTCTAATGGTTGAATCACTACTCTTCATATTCTAGGTTGGGGGAATGATCACCTCCAAACTCTCCCCAATCTAGATACATCACCACTAGGGTGAAAATTAGTTAACCAACCACTTATGATCTCACCCATCTTCCTAGATCTAAGATGGATGAGGTTAGATATCCCTTGTTACTTCTCCATTTTCTAACATTTTATAGTCATTACCACTTAACAAATACATAGATGCATTCTATACATTCTTTTTGTTTACATTAATTTCTATTATTTATCATATATAAACTATATGTTTTAATTACCTTGTGACATGACATTTATTTAAATTAATATTCAAACAAGCGGTTTAAGGAAAGTTCAAGTGAAGATAAGGTGTGTTGTCCACACCAAGGTATTCATTTTATTTTCCTTTAAACTAATAATTTTAATTTTATGCATTATTAGAGTAAAGGTGGTGAATTTAAATACCCATATTTGGTATAAACATAATTTTATAGCATGTTTTTATATCCTTTTGCATGCATGCACATGCACACATGCATGTGTGCATGCGTGCGCACACACACACAAAGAGTTAGGTATTGTTTAACCCTAAATTTGATAAAGGGGATTATCCTACCATAGTATTATAATACGGTTAAAAATATATAAATGATAATGCACAAGGGTGATAGTTAGATCTATAATAGGCCAATTGAGTTCTAAACTCAGCTATAAACATACATTTAATTTATTATGCTAAGAATAGCCTAAATATATAAAGTACAAATAAAATATTTATATACTTGGATGGTTCTAATGTTGAAATAGTGCTTGCTAGGAATGGTGAAAACATTCCATGAATCCAAGATCTAAAGGGTTCACAAGAAAAACATTATAAATGTAGTTATAGAAAAATGGAATACAACACAAAGCAAACCAAATGATTATTTAAAATATGAGATAATGAGATGCTATTAAAAAGGTAAGCACTTTCTTATATAGGAAAGGCAAAATAATAAACTAGTTAAACTAATAAATGTGGAATAAATCCTCATATAGGACAAACCCACTACAAGATAAAATAGATAGTTAATACACTAGAAAATGTGAGAGCATGTATCAAATACATACTCTAAACCCCCTACTACTCAAATTCTATAGATCAAAGTACAATAGCCTACTACTTCTTACATAGCTAAGTAATAGGTGAAGAACCAAGATAAAATATGTAGATAGAATTAGAATGCCTATCATTAAGAGAACCTGCCCAATTTGAATCACTATATCCAACCAATTGAGTGAAACCCATGGTGTAATTTAATCCAAAATGAATAGTGTCTCATAGATATGTCAAAATCCTCTTAAAATCTTGCTAATGATTATCATGAGGGTCATGTGCAAACTAAATAAAATCCCAACTATAATTGAAATGTTGGGGCAAGTATGGGTCAAATACATAAGACTTCTAACCATCTACCTATATAATTTAGGATCATAAAGTAGAGTAGTACAAGAGGTAGTGAGAGTCACTCTAGACTGAAAAGGAAAAGGGCTTGTCTTATAATTATCTATGACAAAATGTTTAAGAAGATCAAGGGTATACTTTTTTTTACTTTGATAGATCCTTATATCTGATTGTGAAATCTTTAAACCAAGGAAGAAGTACAAAATACCAATATTTTTCATGTCAAACTATGATAAAAGTGTCTGTTAAATAGTTTTAATCTAAGATGAGAAATTGCTTGTGAGAAACAAATCATCAACATAAAACACAAAAATAATAATGTCCTCCCCAATACACTAAATATACACTATGGGATCAGAGTGGTAACAAACAAATCCAATTGAGAGAAGAAAAAAATCCATCTTCTCATAGCAATCTTGAGGGGCCTATTTGAGACTATAAAGAGACATCCTAAGTCCATAAATAAGATAAAAACCATAAAAAAACACAATAGGCTACCCTATATAGAATTCCTCATGCAAGTCTCCATGAAAAAAAGCACTCTTAATGTCCATCTGATATTCTTACCAACCCTATGATGCAGCAAGAGAAAGTACACAGTAAAATAAATCCATCTTAGCAACATGTGTAAAAGTCTTAGAGAATTCAAAACTTTTAACTTGGGAGAATCCCTTTGTAAAAAGATGTGTTGTATACTTATTAATGGACCAATCAACTACATACTTGGTGCGATAAAAATAGTTTCACTTGACCAACTTTTTTCCCTTAGGAATAGTAAGCAAATCCCAAGTGTGAATTTTCATCAATGAAGAATACTCATCTATCATCACATCATCCCACTCCTATATCCCATGAGCATGTGAAAAATATTATGGATGCCTAGAGAATACTTGACACAAAGTTATAGTACCTATAGAATGTGCATGCCAATATTGAGTAGGTGGAAGATCTTGTATGAATGGTGTTGCTTCATTAACTCTATTATGATCCCACCTAGGCATTGTGGTAAGATTAATATGAATAAGATCCTTATCGTTGATAACCTCCTCAAGAATCTCTTGAAATAACTCCTCAAAAGGTGAATCCTTGATAGGATGTGAATCATGAAAATAAGTAGGCATAAAAGAAGATGAAGAGTAATGAGATGTGAAGTATTCATCAAACTCTACTTGAGTTTGAAAATGAACATCATAGGTATCAAGATCTAAAAGAGGATAAGCTCTCATATCCTTTTAATAACCTATAAAAACTAAAGGTTTACTCTTCTTGTTTAATGCTTTCCTTTTCTTCTTTAGTACAAACACCCAAGTAAGGTTCCCAAAGACTTAAAAAAATGATACATCAGGCTTAGATATAGATGAAGCCTCCTTTGGAGTCATATGTTTAAGTGCTCAATATGGTGTGTAGTTATAAATGTAGTTTGTATAGTTAACTAATTTTAACCAATAGATAAGAGGTAAATCCCATGAATACATCATGTAAATAACCATTTCCTTTAATGTTCAGTTATTACTCTATGCTAATCCTTCTGTTATGGAGTATGTCCAATAAATTGATGGTAAACAATACCATGGTATTCTAAAAAATAAGTGAAGTCTTGACTGAAGTACTCCCCCATTATTTGTACAAACATTATTTATGTAACTTGATAACTATTTCTTAACTAAAGCCTTAAAGACTTTGTAGTGAGAAAATACATCACTCTTGTAATTGAGGAAATAAACCCAAGTATGCCTTAATAAATTATCAATGAAGGTAAGTACATACTTAGCTTCATTAAAATGAGTATGGACGACCATAAAATCACAATGCACAAGCTCAAGTGGTGAGTAAGCTGTCATGGACATGCCCTTAAGAAATGGATCTTGATGTTTTTCCCTCAATGCACAACTAGGGAAAACTCCATCAAGACATGAAGTTATAGGAAGATCCTCTACCATATTATGATTACTCAACTCCTTCAAATATTTATAGTTTAAGTGTCCAAATATCTCATGCCAAAGCTGACTATAATAATTTTCATGATAAATTTAACACATCCTTAAAGGAGGAATATCATCAAAACCCTTAAAATATTAAATTCAAGAACTTTGATCAACAACATCTTGTGCAATAAGTGTATGTGGCTATAACAAAGTTCAAACTTAAAAACCTTGTGGTGTGAAATTCACTATATTTCACTTAATAGAATCGTACATCAGATAAACTAAAATTAGATTGGTGGTGATGTCTGGAACATATAATGCATCATTGATGTAGCCACCATCTAGTTATATGTCACCCTTCCCCTTAACAGAAACAAAGGAAAAATTTGTAACCTCAATGTTGGAAGTGGAACTCAGACCATGAGATACAAATAACTCCTTAGTCAAAGTCATATAGTGTGAAGCACTATAATATAGAACCCCGCTATCTAAAATAGGTAACTATGATCTCACGATAACATTAAGTTGTTTCCCATACTCATGAGATGGCGAATGAGTGGATATAAAGATATTGTGTTTTTTTAATGGCATCCTCTAAGGCTTGTATTCTCTTAAAACACTTAGATGCTTCATATCCTATCCCCCTAAAATAGGATAAAGATAGGTTAGACTTATTCTTAGATTTGGAAGATGGTTTGGGTTTATATGTAGAATTGTTGGTGGGCTTAGGTGCATTTTGAGGTGAAGGAGGAGTGTTTTTATTCTTACCCTTAAATTTTCCCTTAGACTTAGGATGTGAAGCCACTAATGATTTTTGAGAGGTGGAAGGCTTAAGGTGACATAATTTGTATTCCTCCCTTGTGAGTCTCTCACAAAACATCTCTAAATCTAGCATTTTTAATACGGTACCTAATACATCCATACTAGAGAAAAACGTCGATGAAAATATTTGAAATGAGCCACTCAAGTTAGACAAGATTAAGTATACACACTTTTCATCCTTTTTATCTTAACCACTCCCAATCAAATGTGTTAATAAATGTTTAAATTTTGTGAGATAAACTAAAATAGAATCAAATTCCTTACTGTGTACTTTCTCTTACTGCATGATAGGGTTGGTAAGAATATTAGATGGACATTAAGAGTGTTTTTTTTCATGGAGACTTGCATGAGGAATTCTATATATGGTAGCCTATTGTGTTTGTTTATGATTTTTATCTTTTTTATGGACTTAGGATGTCTCTTTATAGTCTAAAATAGGCCCCTCAAGATTGGTATGAGAAGATGGATTTTTTTCTTCTCTCAATTGGATTTGTTTGTTACCACTCTGATCCCATAGTGTATATTTAGTGTATTGGGGAGGACATTATTATTTTTGTGTTTTATGTTGATGATTTGTTTCTCACAAGCAATTTCTCATCTTAGATTAAAACTATTTAACAGACACTTTTATCATAGTTTGACATGAAAAATATTGGCCTTTTGTACTTCTTCCTTGGTTTAAAGATTTCACAGTCAGATATAAGGATTTATCAAAGTAAAAAAAAGTATACCCTTGATCTTCTTAAACATTTTGTCATAGATAATTATAAGACAAGCCCTTCTCCTTTTCAGTCTAGAGTGACTCTCACTACCTCTTGTACTACTCTACTTTATGATCCTAAATTATATAGGTATATGGTTGGGAGTCTTATGTATTTGACCCATACTTTCCCCAACATTTCAATTATAGTTGGGATTTTATTTAGTTTGCACATGACCCTCATGATAATCATTAGCAAGATGCTAAGAGGATTTTGACATATCTATGAGACACTATTCATTTTGGATTAAATTACACCATGGGTTTCACTCAATTGGTTGGATACAGTGATTCAAATCGGGCAGGTTCTCTTAATGATAGGAATTCTAATTCTATCTACATATTTTATCTTGGTTCTTCACCTATTACTTGGCTATGTAATAAGTAGTAGGCTATTGTACTTTGATCTATAGAATTTGAGTAGTAGGGGGTTTAGAGTATGTATTTGATACATGCTCTCACATTTTCTAGTGTATTATCTATCTATTTTATCTTGTAGTGGGTTTGTCCTATATGAGGATTTATTCCACATTTATTAGTTTAACTAGTTTATTATTTTGCCTTTCCTATATAAGCAAGTGCTTACCTTTTTAATAGCATCTCATTATCTCATATTTTAAATAATCATTTGGTTTGCTTTGTGTTGTATTCCATTTTTATATAACTACATTTATAATGTTTTTCTTGTGAACCCTTTAGATCTTGGATTCATGGAATGTTTTTACCATTCCTAGCAAGCACTATGTCAACATTAGAACCATCCAAGTATATAAATATTTAATTTGTACTTTATATATTTAGGCTATTCTTAGCATAATAAATTAAATGTATGTTTATAGCTGAGTTTAGAACTCAATTGGCCTATTATAGATCTAACTATCACCCTTGTGCATTATCATTTATATCTTTTTAACCCTATTATAATACTAAGGTAGGATAATCCCCTTTATCAAATTTAGGGTTAAACAATACCTAACTCTTTGTGTGTGTGTGTGTACGCGCACGCATGCACACATGCATGTGTGCATGTAAATGCATGCAAAAGGATATAAAAACATGCTATAAAATTATGTTTATACCAAATATGGGTATTTAAATTCACCACCTTTACTCTAATAATGCATAAAATTAAAATTACTGGTTTAAAGGAAAATAAAATGAATACCTTGGTGTGGAAAACACACCTTATCTTCACTTGAACTTTCCTTAAACCTCTTGTTTGAATATAAATTTAAATAAAGGTCATGTCACAAAGTAATTAAAACATATAGTTTGTATATGATAAAGAATAGAAAATAATGTAAAGGAAGAGAATGTATAGAATGCATCTATGTATTTGTTAAGTGGTAATGACTCTAAAATGATGGAAAATGGAGAAGTAACAAGGGATTTCTAACCTCATCCATCTTATACCTAGGAAGATTAGTGAGATCATAAGTGGTTAACTAATTTTCACCCTAGTGGTGATGTATCTAGATTGGGGAGAGTTTGGAGGTGATCATTCCCCCAGCCTAGAATAGGAAGAGTAGTGATTCAACCATTGGAAGTATTGTTTCCCAACCATGGTAATCAAATGCATAACCTAGGGAGACTAAATGATAAAATCAATCCAATATATAAATAGGACCAATAATTGTAGATAAATAAGGATCAAATAATACTTTGTAGTAGTCTAATGTGGGTATAAGTCCATGACATAGTAATAGTCCATAATGTGATATCAATCCATGATAACTTGGTGAATTTGGAAGATAGATCACTGTCTTAATACACAAAAATAATTGAACCCCTTTTCTTGTCCTTTATGATATCTACAAGGAATACATAGTCTTTGTAGATTATCCATTTTGGATTCATTGCATAAGTACCACTACCATGAAATCTATGTATAATGGCAATATTAATGTATAGAATGCTGACACAAACACACACACACACACACACACACACACACACACACACACACACACACACACACACACACACACACACACACACACAAATACTTAAAATTCCACTCTAATGTTTGATGTAAGTGCAATTGAATGATAGAATTAGAGTGGAATTGTATGAATTGAATGTTCATGAGATTTTAAATCTTTATAAATTGGGCTTCAAGATGCATATATGCTAGTATGCAGAAGTAAGGAAAGAAAATAGATCAAATACCCTAATTTTGTTCAAATTATCTTTGGTTTGAATGTTTCTTTGTATCTATTTTCCACCTAGTGAATATAGGTTAATTAGACTTATATTTATATAATTATGTAGCTTGTCCTAATAATAAAATATTCTTGGATTGACCTTATGAGGGGAACACGTCTAAAAATGTATCTATTGCGATGAGCTAGGGATAAGGATAGTAGCACCTAGTTGGGGACACTAGCACCATGTGGTTGTAGTGTCCCAAATGTGTTACTAATATCCACATGGTAGACTACTATGTAATTTGGAATCTAAGAATATAATTCTTGGACTATGGTTTAACTAATAGTGGGTGACTATGGTCTACTCAATGATTGAAAAAGTGTGTCTAAGGTTATAAGATAGGTCTAGTGCTAAGCTAGGAATAGGGTAACCCAAGAGACACTCTTGGAATCAGATTAAAACTTTTAGGTGGTTACCAGACTTATCTTCAAAGTGACTATCATATAATATATATCTTATGAAAATTAGGTTATGCATAGGTCTAAATGTCATTAATAGGGTCCTTGAGTCTAAATGATTACTAAATAGTAGTACCCCACTTGGACAATAGATCCATACTTCTATAGTTTCCTTAAAATGGTGTTAGTGTCTATTTTATAACACTATTCTTATTTGATGGGATAATGTACACCTATGTTTATGGTTTTTATTCATGCACACATAAAATCTAGAACTCTATGTTATGCCTAGAAAATATGATTTAGTGTGCAAACCCTAATCCTCCTTTCATGTATGGCATGAGATAAAAATGTGTGCTCATTAATTGGATAACATAGACATCCTCAACATCTTATTGTGAAGATATTTTCCTACATACCAATAATTTGAAGAGGGATCAATCCCGATATAGTTATCTCAGCTAGTTCTTGGTGTAAGTGCAAATGAATGTTAGAATGAGAGTGTTCTTGAATGTCTAGTGTACTTGAGATTTGAAATCTTTAAAATTTCGTCTTAGGGAAGCTATATATGATAATATGTAGAAGTAAGGTAAAATAAGGATCAAATACCTTAATTTTGATAAACTTGTTTCTTATTTGGATAGACTTTTGCATATATTTTCCATCTAGTAAATAGAATTCAAATAAATAGTCTTGTATTTATATATATATATATATATATATATATATATATATATATATATATATATATATATATATATATATATATATAGCTTATGTGGATGATAAAATATACTTAGCCTTACCATAGGAAGTGCACAAACTTTAAAATATATTCATTTGAGAGAGTTAAGGCAAGGGACACTCACTCCAAGTTAGGGACACTAGAACCATGTGGATTTAGTGTCCTTAATGTGGTGATAGTGTCTAGTTGGAAGACTGCTAAGCACACTAGATAGGGATCTACAAATGTTGTATTGGGATTGTGTTATAGATGATAGAGGATGTTTTTGTTCTACATAATGCCTAGAAAAGTGCTAAAGGATCTACGATAGGTCTAAGGCTAATCTAGGATTAGGCTCTGTCAAGAAACACACCCAACATCCACATACCACTTTTAGGTGATTACACCTACATAGTCCATGGTGGACCTTAGGCCAAATTTAGTTATCCCAAAGTTGGGAAAGAATAAAAATGCTGAAACTTCATATAGTTGATTTGATTAACGAGGAAAAATAGGAATGGGATCGTAAAATAATGAGAATGTAAATGGACTCAAAAAATGACAAGAACGTAAGACAAGTTGATCACAAAATTGTGAGATCATATAGTAGGAATAATTGGGTTAAAATAAAATTAGAATGAGAGTGTTTGAGACAACTTAATACACCCCATGCATCCAAGTAATTCCTACATAATCTATGTGGACCTTAGATCGATCTAATTCTCCCAAAAATGGGAGGATAATGAACAAATGGTAATGTTGATTAGAAATGATTTGGATTGGCTAAGAGGTTCCCACCTAGAATAGGACCATGGGACACTATCAAATATGATGCTAAGGTTTCAAACATTTTAGTGATTTATATCTCTTTAGGATATTTCAAGCCATTTCCTGTTTTTTATTTTTAGAATTTTTAGATTTTTTCAATGTTTTTGCATTATTTGGAATAAATAAAGTAATGTAATATTCAAAAATTATAATGAACTACCTAGAAAAGGAAAAATAACCTTAGCTCAAATAATAGCTAAGCTAGTTATAATAGTAATTCCATGAACCAACAACAAAAACTTGAGGCAAATGGAATACCACACAACAAAAAATATAAATAGGATGGTATGTAATGGGATAGATAAATTTGAAAAATAAAAATGAAGTTATTTCAAGGAATTTCCAAGAAGTAAAAAAGTACTAAAGTACCTTTGTACATGAGTTTAAAAACCTTTATTAATTTTGATGAACTAATAATGCCTTATGACATGCATTATGAATAAATATGTAGCATGTGTCCATCTAAAAACCAAGATCATGATGGTAATAAGGAATAAGGAAAAAGGAAAACAATTGGCTAGGGAATAATATATGAAGGGAAGGTAAAATATGAATGGATACAAGATGAATGACCCCAAGAAAGGGTTCTCATAGACAATGTTTAACAAAATCAAGTGTAGAAGTGATTGAGATGCATAATATTCATGGGCTCCTCTAACACTTTCCCATTAGGTGTAGCTAGCCAGTATGCCCCAGAACTATAGATTTCTATAATAATATATGAACCCAACCAATTAGTCTCAAACTTGCCTTTATTTTCACTTTATACATGGGTGTTTTTATGGTTTGCCTTTAGCACTAAATCACCAACTTCATATTTTTTGGGATGAATACAATAATTGTAAATACAACATAGCTTATTTGAATATGCCTTTAAATGTTTTAATGTAATTAGGCATTTATCATATAAGAGTTTATGTTTTTACAGTCTAGAAACTATATAATATTCCTCATTGATTATATTCTATAGTGAGATTCATAGGGAAGGTAGACTGATATCTATAGGAATGACAGACTTAAATCTAAAGACAAATAAATATGGGTGAAAATTTTATGTATGTGAGTACTAGTATGATAAGCCCACAAGGATGGGAATAATTTTAAGTACCAATAATGGCCAATATTATTGAAAATATTCTTAATAATATTAATAATGGTTTTATTAGATTTCTCATCTTGGTTTTTACCTTGAGGAAAATAGGGTGTTGACCTTTTTTGATTAATATGTAAATGGGTACAAAGTGATTTTACATCCTTGTTTTTGAATGATACACCATTATTAGATATAGTGGTAGAGGGAATGCCATAAAAAAATATGAGGTGATAAAAGATGAAGTTGTAAATCTATTTTCTAGTTATGTAAGTGAGAAGTATTTCCTCTACCCACTTATTAAAATATTCATTAGAGTTTAGGACATGCTTGTGGCCATAATCGTAATTTGGTTTTATATTTCCCATAATATTGATTCCACAAATTGATTAGATGAAGCAAGAATTTATGATTAGATGAAGCATTTGTGAAATAAAATGAATAAAAGCATCATGTTTTTGATAGGTAAGGAACTTATTGACATACAAGCATATAACTATATTATTGGTGAATAGTGCACTCTTCAAAGGAGTTTCTTATACAAAACCATATAGTTGTTATGGTCCAATCCCTTCATGTACATATTTAATTATTGAATCATACTCTCCCAAAGTTAAACAATGAATTGCTATTCCATCATAGCCTCTACAATAAAGTGTGTTACCAAGTAAGGTGTAATGGGATGCATTGTGAAGGAAGGTTTTGTGTTGGTTTCATGATAGATTAATAGGGATAATTTGGTGTTTTATATAGGTGTATAGGTCATAGTACCAAGGGTAATTTAGACCAATAATATCTCATACCATCTTAGAATATGATTGTACATGAGATGGTTAAATAAGGTTCTTGATAAGATATTACTATTCATTAACAATTTTGCCCACTACTATCATGAAACCAGTTGTTACCATTACATCAACTAATCTATTATTTTATCTCAGTATTTTATCAAATTGAATAGATTTGAAATTGGTTTAAGGTTATCCACAATGCCTTTATAGGGAACTAATTTCTCATCTCTTATTTAATGTTGGTCTGGAACTTGATTAATGATCAATTGGTAATCCCCATATACCATAAACTCCTTAATGTTCCACTATAGTGCAAGAAAAAGACATGTAATGCATGAATCATATTATACCATATTGTTGGTGCAATGAAAATTAATTCGTAAGGCCTTAGGAATGATATCTCCTTGTGGAATAATAATAAGAATGTCGAACCTAGATTAATGGGAGGTGAAAGAACCATCAAAAGAAATATTTCATTACTTGGAGTCAATAAGAACTTCATCCAAGGCCAAAATAAATTCATTTGGGAACTCAAAAGTGATTAATTTGGTGTCTAATAAATGGGCTTCAACAAGTTGATCCATAAGGACATACCCATTAATAGATTTCTACTTCTGATACTCAAGATCAAATTCACTTAGCAACATGACCCACTTGGCCTTGCAACCAATTACAATGGATTTTGATATCATATTCTTGAGGGGAACAATCTTGGAAATCACAAGGGTTTTATTGTTCAACATATACTATCACATATTTTGGGATGTGAAAACCATTGATAAAAAAGATTTATCTATTGAAAAATAATTGTGTTCATAGGCCACAAGTTTTATTATCAAATAATAAACTATACACTCCTTATCATGATTATCATTATAAGCCAAAAGTGACCCCAATGCATGTTCAATTGTTAGAAGTTAAAGAAGAAATGACTTCCATGGAACAAGTGGGGTCAATACTGGAGGGTTGGGCAAATAGATTTTGTATTATTAAAAAACTTGTTGATAATTTATGTTCCACTAGAAACTGAGAACCTTATTTAAAAGGTGACTAAAAAGATAACACTAATCTATAAATTGTGATATAAACTGATGAATGGACTTGATATTTCCTTGAAAACTAAAAAGTTTCTTTAAGGTAGAAAGAGGAGGAATTTCCATTATGTCATTTGCCTTTGAAGGATTAGTTTTAATGCCCCTATGAGTTACAATGAATCCTATAATTTAAATAAAAGTGACACCAAATATATACTTCTTAGGATTGAATACACTTTATAGTCATGGAATTTCCCAAAGATTATTCATATATATTTAGGATGACCTGCATGCGTTTTTGACTTTGCTATAATTAGATCCACATAATATTAAAAAACATCATCAATCATGTCATTTAGAGGATCCTACCTGAACAAGTTAGCATATAATTGTAAATACATGAAATAAGCTATGAAAATTAGAAATATATTAACTCAAACAAGCATAACTAAATTGCAATGGATAAATTATAGAATCATTGGCATATTTGAGCATGTAACCTCCTTTGAGCAAGAACAAGAAAATAAGTTCATGGATGCCTTCATTGGTCTCAACACTTATATAATAAGTCTAATTTAAGCATCTACTACTTCTCATGAATGTGGGATAAAATAAAATGCTTACTAGATGACTTAAAAATCATATGCATCCATAGAAACTATTATACTAACAAAATAAAGAGAAGGGGTAGCATGGGTTCCTAACATCCCCTTCCCCCTCTTAGAAAAAACTTTGTCCTCAAATATTTAGATGTGGGCATTAGTGTTGAATTTAGAATAGTGGTTCCCATGTAGCATCCTCTAGTTTCTTTATGTGCCATTTAATTAAAACCTCTATGATGGAGTGGGAGAGAAGTTGGAATGTGTGGTTGTCTAAGATTGCCTCTAGCTCAAGAAGGATTTATACTTCATTATCAAGATATGGTAAAATATTTTACACTCTAATGTTTGTGTTAAGAATTTTTTTCAGACAAGAGACATGAAATACTAGGTGAAGTCTAGAAGAAGATGGGAGCTTCAACTTATAAGCAACCAACCCAATCTTATCAAGAACCTTATAGGGCCCATAGAACTTGGGAGCCAAATTATGATGTACTTTGAGTTTTAGAGAGGATTGCTTATATGGATGTAGGAAAATAACAACCATATCACATACATGAAAAGTGCACTTAGAATGATGTTAATAAACATATTTTTTTATTCAATTTTGTGTCATATGAATATTTTCTTGTAGAGTGATAAGGATTTGATACTAGGATTAGATAATCATGCCAACTGCTTGAATCAATATACTATTGGGGGTGTACAAAATGATAATTGGTGGTTCTTAAACTATGGTAGGAGGTCTTGTGCCACCATTTTGTGAGGGGGAGACACATTTCCCCAATGATGTTATTCTGAGGTAATGCAATAAAGGAAAGTTTTAAAGAATTTGCTTACAATTTTAGCCTAGCCATTTGTTTATGGATGATACCAAAAAGTCATGTTGAGTTGGGTGCTAGTGCATCAAAATAGATATATCCAAAAATTATTGGTAAAGGTTTCATCATGATCTGAGATAATGGATGAAGAAATGCCATGAAGATGGAAAATTTAGTCCAAGAAAATTTGTGTGGCTGTGGACGTAGTATAGGGATGGTTGAGGGCACAAGAATGACTATATTTTGAGAGGTGACCAACCACAACCAAGATGACTATTTTTCCCTCTACATTTAGGGATCCCTTTAATGAAATCCATATAAATATCTATCCAAATCTTGGTAGGCATGGACAAGGGTTAGAGGAACCCAGGGATGAGTGTGGTTTCACCCTTGTTGCATTGGTAGGTATCACATTTAGCCACCATATATTGAATTTACTTTTTTATTCCCTTCCAAAAAAAGTTACATCATGCCCACTCATAATTTTTCATAAACCTTAAGTTCCCTATGGTTGGAGAAGCATGGAGTTTAGATAATACAACCTACTGAAGATCTATGCTATAGGGAAGTACTAGATGACCCTTATATCATAGAGAAGCACCATCCCAAGAATAATGTGGTACATTAGAGGGGTTAGTGGATAAATGTTGAATGATTTGAGATAATGACAAGTCATTGACATACTCCTACTGTAAAACATCCAACCAATTTAGAATAGGCATGGAAATAGCTGAAAGGGAAGCTTGGTATACAAATGTGTGAGATAAAGCATCAACCACAATATTGTCCTTAACCTTCTTGTAAGTGATCTCATGGTCATAACCCATGAGTTTTGTAACCCATTTATATTTTGATTGGGTAGATACCCATTATTATACGAAATCTTTTAGACTCTGGTGATCAATTTTGATGCAAAAAATATTCCCCAGTAGGTATGACAACCACTTGTATACTACATGAAAAATGGCCATCATTTCCTTCTCATAAGTAGAGAGTACAAAATTATTGATAGAAATATCTTTGCTAGTGAAAATAATGGAGAATACTTCTTGGAAGATAAAAATACCAATTCCATTGCCACAAGCATCACTCTCAATAGTGAATGTCTTGGCAAAATCTAGCATAGCTAGAATAGGTGTAGTACACATAGCTTGTTTCAATTCTTCCAATACACACTTAGTAGCATGTGCCCATGTATAATAATAATTTTTAAACATGGATATTAATTGATCTAAAATCTTCCCATAATCTTTGAAAAACTTATGATAGTATCTAGTCAGCCCCAACAAACCATGAAGGCTCTTGAGTGTCTGAGGATGAGGCCAAGTTGTCATGGAAACTATTTTTTTAGGATCCACTCGAACCCCTTGGGATAAAAAAATATGCCCAAGATACTCCACTTAGTCCTAAACAAAATCAAATTTGGACTATTTTTCATAATGATGTTGGTCAGAGAGAAGTTATTGTGTGACCTATAGATGTTGGAGATGCTCAGACCATGTATTTTTATAGATGAGGATGTCATCAAAGAAGACCAAAATGAATTTATGTAGGTAGGGATAGAATATTTTATTCATAAATACCTATAATTTTTAAGGATCATTAGTGAGGATAAAAGGCATGACCAAAAACTCATAGTGGCCATCATGTGTGTGAAAATTTATCTTAGGGATATCATCCTCATCAAGCTGGATCTAGTGATATCCAAAGTAGAGATCTAAGTTGGAGAAAAAATGAGCACCATGAAGCTCATCAATAATAGGGATTGGGAACTTATTCTTGATTTTTATGTGATTAAGTGTATGGAATTCAATGCAAACGTACCATGACCCATCTTTTTTATGAACAAGGAGAACAAGGAAAGAATATGGGTTGGTATTGGGGTGAATAATGCCTTACTTTAGTGAGTCTTGAATGAGATTCCTGATCTCAGTGTTTTTCTAAAATGGGTTCCAATAAGAATTTATGTCAGGAGGAACATTTACAAGAAGGAGCTAAATATGATGATCCTCTAGCCATGAAGGTGGAAATCTCACTAGTTTGATAAGGACATGTGCATTCTTATACAGAATGGTTTGTAGATCAGAAGCAAGAGTGGAAATCATTGATGGTTTCATTTTAATGGAATAGATTTGGGTAATGATGTCATGTGAATTATTCTTAAGAAGCTTTTCAATGTGATGTGAACTGATGATGTTAAGAGACCCTCAATGTAAGCCTTTTAATGTGTATTTTTACCTATTATCTTAAAAATACATCCAAAGTTCAACAAAATCCCATAAGATGGGTCCAAGTGTGCAAAACCATTGGGCTCTAAAATCAACATCACATCCTCCTAAGGGTAAGGAAAACATGTCAGAGTGCAATGTATAATCTTCAATATAGATACACACATTGCAACACTTCCATTTGTAAGCTAATGTTCCCCCATTAGAAATCATGACTTCAAAGTTGGAGTAAGGATAAATAAAAAAATCATCCTATTTGATGATCTAAGGGTCAATGAAGTTATGAGTTTTACTAGAATCAGTGAGTATTATGAGGGGGAACTGTTGACCAAATTTTGGTCCTTTTAGCCAAAATTAGACACCCCTTTTTATCAAATTTTTTTGAGTCTATACCTTTGTTCAAGCCCACTATACAAGTTTCATTTAGAAGAAGTGTTCTTATACAAAGTTGAAGTCTTTTACATATAAAAAACCTAGGTGTTTTCCTTTTTAAAGTTGTGTTCTTTAGTCTTTTGGCTAAGTCCTTTGTAATGAATTCTTTCACATTTTTATTCTAAGCCTTTGTCAAATTCTTTTAGACTTTTTTTTGAAGGATTTTCTTTCAAAAAATTATCCATTCAACATTCCCTAAGGGTACTTTCTCATAAGAAATAGACTAGACAAGTCTTTCAAAGGGTACGTTTCCTTTTCAAATGGGCACTTTAAATTTTTTGAAGGACACTGTGGCTCGGTTCAAAGTTCCCAAAAGGTATTTTTTCCTTTCAAAAGGGTCATTTGTAAAAAATCCAAATGGGCCATTCTAGAGTTTTGAAGGTCCACTTCAAAAAATCCGAAGGGTATGTTTCATTTTTCTGATGGGTTACATGCATTTTTTCAAAGGTATGTTTTTAGTAAGCTCAAAGGCACTTTTATTATTATGGAGGGAACATAGCCAAAAATCCATATGAATTCCTTTGGATAATTTATCTTAAGGAAATGAGAAATTATTCCTTACAAAATATCTAAGAGGAAAGGAAGAAGATCCCAAAATAATTCTTTTGAACAAATTGTCTGAAAGAATGACAAAGACAAGAAGTTTAAAGAAAATACCCAAAAGGTGATGGCCCATAGAACATCAATTTCAAGTTGTAAGGAATAGACATTAGAGTTAAAAATAAAAGTGTGAGAACCTAAAGATGAATGTGGAAGTGACACATGACAGAATTCTAAGCATCTAGTGCACAATAGGCATAAATAGGTAAGCTGATGGTTCAAGTTGTTGCACTATTACATAGCTTGATGAGTCATTAAAGAGAAACTAGCATCTAAATATAATTCCAATAGATGGACTCATAGATATCAAAATGTAGTTTGGAATATCTACATTCCATTGATGTAATTATGGGAATAACATCTTACAAAATGTAATGTAATTGATTCTTTTCTTAGGGTGACACATGTCTAAGTGACTCTTGAACTCCCTTGGCTCAACCTCTCTCTCAAATGATATATATATATATATATATATATATATATATATATATATATATATATATATATATATATATATATGTATGTATATGTATATGTATATATATATATATATGTATATATATATATATGTATATATATGTATATATATATATATATATATGTATATATATGTATATATATATATATATATATATATATATATATATATATATATATATATATATATATATATATATATATATATATATATATTCTCTTGGATCATTTTGGATCTTCTAGTTGTTATAGTGAAAATCTAGCTAGATTTGTACTTGTAAAACTCTTGAAGAAATAATACAAGTTATTTGCCACTCACATGATGCATTATTGTGTATTGGTCCAGATCGTGTTGTTCTTATTTAGTGAAAGTTAAAATTCCTAACCCATTATCCTTGATTACCTACAAAATGCACAAAAAGAGTATTATTATAGGTCCTTGTTAGTATTCTTTCATAAGTGTATACATATTTTAGAAGTGGTTTAAGACTCTATCTTTCTTAGAATTGTCTATTACTCTCTTGAATTTCAAATACCTTCTTGAATCTAGCATGTGAAAAACTTATGTGATAATGCAAAAAATTCGTGAGTTTTATGTGAATAAATTTTGTTAGTCTTTAAGTAGTGATTTATTTTAAGTGATAGGATATCAAATATTGGTGCATCATCGCTTGTTTTCTTAGTTTTTTTCTTTCTCCCTATTCATACACAATGTGTAGTTTAGAAGAGCTTTAATGGTGCATCAAGGGGAGGTAGCCCCTAATATAGAGATTTATCTCAATAGAATTGTCATCCATAGTAAGATATATGCTTCCATTTTATCACTTGGATGTAGAGAGCTAAACATCTCCTCAAGGGTGCAAATCCAAGTGTCAACAATTTTTGGCATTCTTGGTGGGACTTCTATGTCCTAGAAGATTGTTCAAGATTGGTTATGATCTTGACATGGTTAGAGATAAAGAAGCATCTACATTCATTACCTGGTGACTCCATTAAATAATTCAAGTCTTTGGTTGATGATTAGTCCTTTTTTCCATGCCAAAGTTGACCACTAGGTTTGTTACTAAAGGTGTACCCTTCAAGTTTGTGGAATTACCTCCATATTCCCCCAAAAGGCTTAGGTTTGTGAATTCTCATCCTTAAAAAAGAGGTTTCATGTTCAAATTTTCCAATTTTTTGATACATTCCATTCCTAAAATCCATAGTGTTCATTTCAAAATGGCTAGAAGACAACCTTTTTTGCCTTTTTGGGGGGCATCTCCCTTGTAACTTGCCCAATATGATCAAACTATAGGAGATGCTCTCAAAAGTGTCCCATCTTTTAGTGGGTATGGTCTTATTAGTGCCATTAAAAATATCAATAATATAGAAAAAAATTTAATATTCATAATATTACCCAAGAAAATGAAGCTATTAGGTTGTTGGCCTTGTCTTTCAAAGGAAAATTTTTAGACTAGTATGGGACCCTGCTTGTAAATTCTATTGGCTCATGGGATGAGTTGGGGACCCTATTAACTAATAGGTTTGGGGAAAAAAGTGATCACATATCTCTTGCTAAGAAATTAACAACAATAAAGAGGGCACCTCATGAATTCATATTGGATTTTAATACTAGGTTCCAAAAACCTTGGGACATAATTCCAATTCTTATGAGGGCAACCACAAACTATGCATTTTTGTATGACTTGAAAGTGTTAAATAGTGACATTACCATGATAATTCAATATATGGGTGGAAAAAAATTGCTTTATAATTATGAAATATCCATAAATTCTAAGAATTATCTCTTCCAAGTGGGAAAGATAGCGCCTAGACCTCCAATGCCACTATTCCCTGATTTGCATTCTTTTAGTCAAAGTGCATTACCCAATTTAACTCCTTTGCCTAGTTAAGAAAAAATTTCCATTTCCCCTGCCAATGAAATGCATGAATTCGAAATCATACCTCAAAGATTTACAAATGAAGAAAAGGAAACAAACCCAAAGCTATAGGCCTTATCAGTCCTACAACCAATGTGGACAAACAATAGACCTCCTTTTTAGGGTAATAATCAGGGATAAGACCAAATCACCCATGTCAAGCCTTATAAAATTTATAATCCTAATGCTCCCTCATCCTCCAAATCCCTTGTTCTCACTCAAAAAAACTTGGTTTAGGAACAACCCAACTACCCTTCTTTTGAGCAAGGTTAAGAATAGGTTGTTTATGCCAATGAGATGCAAAATGAAGGCATGACTGCACAAGGTGATCGAACATCTGAATTTTCAAATTTTGAGATTCCAACACAATTTAGGATGAATATTAGATAGGTTTTGTCTAATTCCACTCTCATGAATTATTTTTAAGGTGAGTTTTTTGCCATTAATTACGTTGGGAATACAAGAAATTAGAATGCTAGTGTGGCTACCAACACTAGATCAAAGAAAAGGGTCATTGAAGAAGTTCAAGGAACCAACCAAGGACTTATTTTAACTCCTACATAAGATAAAATGGGATAAGGGCCTAATTTATCTCCTAAATTAGAATAAAATTAGTGGATTTTAAATTTTAGGATAGCTATTACATCCCTGCCTCCACAAGCTACATCACAAGGTGTAAATGTTCATAAAGAGAACCCCAAGGTAAGTAATCCTTCCAATAATGTTATGGAATAGATTAAAAATATTAATATGAACATATAATTATGGTATTATATATAATTATTAGGGTAGAAAGATATAATACAAAAGGAATTGCATAGATTGGGTACACAAGCTAGCCCATCTAGAAGTGACAATGTCGTTTTGGTCAATGAAACTCAATATGACAATAATCCTAATTTACACCTATATTTAATTATTTGTGATTTATTGGTTCATAATTGAATCATAGATAGTGGATAAAGCACATTAGTTATGCCGAAATGCATAGTAGATAACCTAGGCATCAAATACTAGCTAATGACTAAAGGAGTTTTGTAATTGGATGGATCATTGGCCAAGACTTTACAGATTGTGAAAGTTTTGAACTTGATAATTCAAGTTTTTAATACCTTTTAAATTTATCATGATGTGGTGATAGAAAATTTACCTCCATATTTTTCTCTTTTCTTGTCAAGAGACTTTACATCCAAGATAAGTGGATACATGGCAGGTAATTGGTCATATATGGATTTTAGAACAAAATATGGCAATAAAATGAAGATTAAGTTAGAACTTATTCTTAGAGATCAATTGTAACCATATTAACCTAAGGTATCCAATGTTAACTATGCTATCATTGATGAAGAGAAGTTTCACATTGATTAATCCTCATCATCTTCCCTTCAAGGAGTTTCAAATTTATTCCTAGATGAGTGGGGAGATGACAACTATGTGCATGATCCTTAAAATTTTATTCAATAATATATTCTTTTAGTATATTATATTCATGAGAAGAATTATTTCATGCAAAATTTGATGAATTCAAATGAAGATATGAATGGATTGTGGTGGATTTTCTTTGATGGGTCTAGAAGCAAGATTGGGGCTAATGGTGGAGCTATGTTGGTTTCAACTTCAAAATATAGGTATTTTCAACATTCAGATTTCAGTTATATTATAATTGTAATGTATCCAAATATTATGCCATTATTCATGGTCTTGAATGGGAAAGAAAAAGAGGTGTCAAAGAACTGTAAGTGTTTAGTGATAGGGAGCTCGTTGTCAATCAAGTTAGAGGGTAGAATTTGACCAAGAACTCGTTGATCATATCCTATTATCATAGAGATTGGGACCTTGTCAAATAATTCATGGAATTCAATATCAATTCTATTATAAGGGAAGATAATAAGAATGCTGATATATTGGCATCTATTGGTTCTCAACTTGATGTTCGAAAAGGCATAAGAGAAGACAAGAATCAACCTCATCTAAAGGTGATTGTGAGACCTTATATACCAGATAATGTCACCAATTGGTAGGTTTTTTAGAGTGAAGAATATATATCCACATTACTACAAGAATAGGTTGATTTATTTACAAATGATTAGTCTAAGCTTCAATAGCAATATGGAGGGCAGATTATCCAACTAAAATCCAACAAGCTTCCCAAAGGCCTAGTAACTCTTGAAAGTATATTCAATGAGGATGACCAGATCAAGAAGGAGAAGGTAAGAATGTAAACCAAGAATGATAACTATGAAATCATATAAATCTTTAAATGTAAGATACTTACACTTGGGAAGGTATGTACTAGTCAAGAGAGGCATGATTTCACTAAATTATGCAAGGAGTTTAGTGTTATTTGTGCATGGGAGTATAGTGATTTGAAGGGTTCTGATCAAATATTGGATAAAAATACCATAGAGTTATATTAAAATGCCAAAAAAATCAAGAAAATAAAAATTACAATCAATCCCAAGATTGAACCACACATGAAGAAAGAGCTCACTAAGTTGATTGAATCCATAATCATTTTCCCTATCAAGCATTGTTCCTAGTTAGCCAATTTAGTCCCTATTAGGAATAAAAATTGAGAGATTAGGTTGTGTTTAGACTTCAAAGACTTGAATATAGTGTCTTTGAAGGATCATTACCCACTTTCTTCTATGGAGAAAATTCTACAAGTGGTGGTAGATAGTGAGAGGTTTTCCATCCTAGATGGTTATTCTGGGTACAATCAAATTTTGGTTAAAGAAAGTGACCAATACAAGACGGAATTCACCACCAAATGGGTCACATATAACTATAGGAATATTCAATTTATATTTTAATATACTGGAGTGAATTTCCAATGTGTAATGGATATGGATTTCCAAGAACTAATCAATGACATTGTATTAGTTTATCTTGATGATGTGATAGTTTACTCTAATGATTCAAACAATCATTTGAAGCACTCGAGGTAGATTTTTGAGAGGTGTAGAGAGTTTGGGATCTCTCTAAATGAAAATAAGTGTGTTTTTTTCATGAGGTCAAACTCTTAGGCCATAATGTTTTTAAGAAAGGTCTATCCATTGATTTAAAAAGGGGAAGTGCCATCTTGGCATTGTCTTTACCTAAAAATAAGAAAGGTCTACAAAGATTATTTGGTAAGATAAATTTATTTAGGAGGTTCATTACTGATTTTAATAAAATGTTCAAACCATTAACATATATATTAAGGAAGGAAGAGATATTCACTTCGATAGGAAGGAGAAAACAAAATTTGAAGAGATCAAACAAGCCATTGCCTAGGCCCCTTCTCTGGAAAGTTCTAAC
>JARHVA010004339.1:425000-562500 GCA_037957365.1 Torreya grandis
TTTAGGTGTCCAATTAAAGTTTGAGTATCAATGGGGATACAAAGGGAGATATATGGTAAACAATGATTTTTTTTCTAAATTCTATTTTCTATTTTATGTTTGGTTGAATGTCCTCTAAGAGTTTTATGATACTATATGAATATTTTTATTAAACTGATAGGATGAATATTTTCTAGTTTTTTGTTTATATCAAATGTCTAGATGCATGTCCTCTGATAGTCTTTGGATACTCTACTAGTAGTTAATTTTTTGAGTCTGCTAGAAATATTCTGAAATTGATAGAAATGGTCCCCAACTTTCAATGGCTACCTATGGGTTTAAAGATATCTCTCTAGCCACCAATGTTATCTAAACAAGTACAATTTTCTATAATTTTTTTGTCCATGGACTTACCTCCAAATGATATTTCTCAGTTTTCCTCATGGATGGGAACTAGTCAATTAGGATGGGGCTATTGCCCATTTTACTGGTAGGTCCTCTGAATGGGATAGCTACTTTGGGATTCTTATGGTACTCCTCATAATGAGTTTTAGGGATTTCACCCAAGTACTTCCCATAATTATGTGGATAGGTTTTTACCTTAGTCTAAAATATATTATTGTGATACAAAAAAATAGTTAAATGAATTTTGAAGTGGAATAGAAAAACACTTTAGGAAAAACAAAATTGGCACTGAAAATCACTATGATGCAAGATGAGAGGATCCTTCCTAAACAATTTAGAAAAATAATTACAAATACATGAAAAAAACTATAAAAAATAGTAATATATCAACTCAAATAGGTAGAACTAAATTACAATGTTTGAATTTTATAAATGTTGACCTCTTCAATGGGGCAACCTCCTTTGAGCAAGCTCAATACAATAAATTCATGGATGCCTTCATTGAACCCAACACTTACTTATATACTAAGTCTAATCTAAGCAACTAATTCTTCCCATAAATGTGGGATAAAAAAAATTCTCATGGAATGACATACAAATTATATGCATCCATAACAACTATTATACTAACAACGTAAAGAGAAAATGTAGCACATGTTCCTAATAGTCATGGAAGATGATGGTTATTGCATGTTCTTAGGTTGTGCCAATATTTTTGTGTCAAAATGACGTAAATTGATTAAAAAAAGTCCTCCATAGAGTGGTGAACACTATTTTTTACTAGTCTTTAGGTGTAATTTTTATTTGGTTATACACTAAGAAATCTCTATAAGGGATAACATCTCATATCCCACACTTGAATCAACTATCATGTCAATGTTATGTAGGTGAAAATCATCCAAAAAACATGCTTTGTTGATATCCATAAAAATATTACATAAGTGAAATCCCTCATGGATTATTTATTACTAGAACAATATTTGAGATCCACTCTAATTAATCAAGTGGCTTGATAAAAACTACTCCTAATAATTTTTCCAACTCTTTGTTAACCAAGATAGTAATGCATAAATGCATTTTCCACAACTTTTATTTAATTGGTTTAACATTTTAGTGAATAACAAGATGGTGTACCACTAGAGATGTATCTAATCATGTTATATCCACATATTTCCATGTAAAGATGTCAAAAAAATATTTAAAAAAATAATAATAATAAAATCACACAGCTCTACAATGAGTGATATGCCCAATCTAATAATTTTTAAGTCATCATAACTACCAATCTTAACCTCAGTGGTGTCCTCCATAAGAAGTGTGTAACCATATTATATAATAGTTGGCAATGAATGAAATTGTTCTCCTATAATAGATTATGACCCATAAAGCTCACCCATTTAAAAGAATTAAAATTGGCCATGTCTGGTAGTGGCCAATTAATAAATGTCTTAGGAAAGTCTTGAAGTAAGTTCTCAAAGACTCAATGCTCCTCTAAACTGATGCTACACCCAATGGGTAATGTGAATGATTCATAAGGAAAAAATTTAATTTCCCTATTCAATGGTGCATGAAATAGGTTTTCACTAATTGAATTGTCTTTTATTTATATTTTTTCTTGATCCAAAGGTGCCTCAATGAGGTTTTCACAAGTGAATCTTGATGTTTTATGTTCTTTGTGACCAATTAAGTTCACCTACTCTCCAAAGTAGGTGATAGGTTACAAAGTGGAATTGATCCTTGTTTATGATCACCATCATCAAGACCATATTTTAGGCTCATGAACTTATAAAATTCATCTTCATTTTATAATTCATCCAATCGTATAATATAATATTACTAGTTGTAATTGATTATTTTAATATAATGGAGGGAAACAGGTACATAGGTTGTGATAATGAGAATGACATTGGTATAAAATAAGTTGGTATTGATAATATCACAATATATGATATAATAATATTTTGTTTCACTTCCAAGAGTTTCATTATCAAATGTCAATGTGTTATCACTCTTAAAATCTAAGTGTCACCTTTAGGCAATGTGTATTCAAGACCTTGATTTCCTTTATATTATGCCATAAGGATAGGTTACATTATGCCTTTCTCTTTTGACCCCATACCTTTACCTTTATAGTCTTTATTTCCCATGATATATTAGCAATGTGGTACTTTATATTCTAAAATCACATATAAAAACTATTAATATATAACCAAGACCCTTTAGAACTCACTGGTTAGTCTTTATTTGGTGATGTATATTTGACAAATGCAAGTGGCTTGTCATGATTATAATCGGTCCTCTTTTTCCATACCTTTTCGGTCCTAATAGGAGTTTTGGTAGATTTGGTTATACCATGGGATTTGGGGGATTTTGACAACTTGGAAATGTGGAATGTTTCTTTTATGATATAGGTACCAATATCTTGATCTTCAATGGTAAAATGGGAAGACATTTGTTGAGGAAGACTAGAGGAAGTGCATGTGACATCATTTGAGTGTGTTTTATTAGATTTAAGAGATTTAATAATTTCTTGATTATAATTTTTCAATACAATCTTAATTATAGGACAATAATTATAATTCCCATACTCAAAATCTATGTTTTTATAATATTGGTATGGATATAAACTGCAAGGAATAGTGACCTCTAGTCTATAATGGGGGATTTTTATACATTGGTGTAGCATGGAAGGGAATAAATGTATTTATATATCGAAGGTTGACTAATAAGTAAATTATAATGCAATTCAATATCAATTACACTGAAATGGGTATTATGGATTACATGCCCAATAATGATAGGTAGGAAAATAGTATATGACGAATCACTTTTTACATTATCATAGGATTTGATCATGATAGTATCTAGATACATAAATACTATTGTATATCCCAAATTTTTGTTAGGAACCCAAGGAAGCACCATTGATTACCAAGCAACTAAACATGCGGAAATAACTAGAAGTACAAGTAACTAGAATTCAAAAATAACACAGAATATGAGGGAAAATACACAATTATATTAATACTCTTCTAGAAAAGAATTACAACCAAGAAGATGCCACAGTTCTTCTTCACCTTACAGGCTTGCCACACCAATTGTTCAGTAATTCACCTTTAAGAGCTCACTCTCTCAATTGCGGTCCCAACACACAACTCAAACACAGAGTTGGTGTTCACCTCCAACCAGTTAGTATCCACTACTACTAGTACACAAGTGTTCCACGCACTCCACAAGTGCTCTATGCACTCCAAGTACACAATCGAACTTCAAGTAGATCTCCCATGCACTTGCAACAACCTACAACTCAAATGATCTTACTTTGAAAGGAACTACCTTGCCTTCCTCTTTGCTCTCCAATCGAGTACACACTGTACTCCAAGTAGATCCCACATGATCCTGCTCCCTGTTGTGTTGTTGTCACCTTGATTCTACTACCACCTATAGATCAACCTAGTTCTACACACCTGTAAACCTAGAACTTGCACACACATACACTTGGAGATCAATGATCTTACTTACCATGTAGATCTCCAAATGTGGCCTTACACACCTGCTGACCAAGATCCTACATACATGAAGAATCCTTCTAATTCTCCAAACCAGCACCCACACTTGGCACTATGGCACTAGGAGGAACACACCAATGCTCTCTTCACTTTGAAGGAGCTAATATTTTCTCTCTTACTCTCTAGCACAAATTACAATACATCCCATGAGTCTATTATATAGATCTCATGCAAACAATAATTAGACATCTAATTACAATAACTAGATCCATAGCTTTAATTCTCAAATTGGCCTTTGACATGCAAACCACCAGTTTGTTAACTAACTATCTGTGAACTGGCAGTTTTAAAACTGCATAGGCAACCAACGTCGATCCCTATCTACCTGGAGGTGACCGACATCAGCTGATCCATGACCAATGTCGATTGCTCTTCTCACTATATATGACCAACGTCAATTGATCAGATCAACATCAGTTGCTCTGCAACTCAGCAACCTCTCAGCAACCTCCTCCATGTCTACATCAGTGAAGCTTTTAGCTCCACAACCTAACAATCTCCCACTTGGAGATAAATAGCTGAACTGTACCTATACCTATACACCGTCTAATCTATTTCTTGGCTTGTATCCCTCTTCAAGATCAATCCTGAAGACCAACCACCACACAACCTATGGTGGACCTCCTGTCATCCAAGTAACCTACCACATCTGCATCTACAAACACATGTAGAAAATAACTTGACCTTGCATAGCATGTGCACCTGCTACTGGTCCCTCTTAGATACTTGAGAATCCACTGAACTACCCTCCAATGCTTCTTTCCCAGATTGGCTCCAAACTTTCTGACAGTGCCCACTGCATGGGCAACCTAGGTCAAGTACGCATGTACTTGACCTCATCATGTGAATCAGGACCCTATTCTGTGAACTATCCAACCATCAGTGTGATAATCAGTATCACACAATCATCTAGAGACAAAATCAACCTGTGATCTCCCATGTCTTTGGAACACACTCATGCCAAAGATTTTTGCTGCTCCAAATTCCTCATGACATGTCACTGAACTAACCTTACCCTTAGCTCAGCAAAACCCTATATGTCTAAACCTACACCAAGCTCATCCTCCACATACAGTAATAGGATAATGTCACGACCATCATCCACATGGTAAGACAAACACAATGGTTACATTGACATTGACTAAAGCCCTGCTTTGTCATCCACCTGTCAAAACCTGTACCACTGTCTTACAGCTTCCACAAGACCATATGACTTGGCCTTCCATCTCACGTATCCATTCTCTCTATTCTTTAACTAAGGTATCCATTCATCTTTTAGTGCTTTCATACCGGCTGGCAACTCAACCAAATCTCCCATTTGGTTATGCATCCTGTTCATGCCATGCTCCCACTGTTTCCTGGATCCTTCCTGCTCTACAGTGAGCAATGAGTATAAAGAAGAGGAACAACAAATTTGAAGCTTACTTACCACTTTTAGTCCTCCATATGGGTGTTTGAGACTCCATGATAGCTTGTTTTTTGCCCAAAATCCATTACAGTGACCGACCTTGGTCACCACACAATCTGCATCCGACCGACATTAGTTCCCATGCGACTATCCTTTCTATCGATGCTAGTTTTATGACCGATGTCAGTATTACCTAGTCACCAACTTTAGTTCCCTAACCAACACTAACAGCCACCCTACTCGACACCACTGGCTCTGGTCTGCACATGATCAACATTGACACCTGTCTGTTCGACACCGATTCCCCTTGACCAATGCCAGTAACTGTGTTCACCTGTGAGTGATGACTTTTTACCCGTGAGCTCTCCATGGATCAAAACCTTGTCCAAACCACTCTGCTTAGAGTTACTCAGTCCCATCCACTGATCTCTATCTGTCATCTCCTCCAAGAACACCAAGGCTTTCTAGTTCTTAAGTCTGTCAAACACATATGTCTTCTGCTTAAGAACATGCATCTCCTTCTTGCTCATGTGACCAAGCCTACAAAGCCATGTGTTCACAATAGAAGAAGAATCAATAATATAAGTACATAGATAAAGGATACCTACTTTGTTACCACCAGCTAATTCAATTGCATCTGTTGTGAGAGTTCTTATGCATCTCTCATCAACCAACTTTCCTGAAGTAATTAGCCACATCTTCAGAACTAAGACCTGCATGACATTATTCAACACCCATGTGTTGGTCACCTACAATTTTAGTTTCACTTCCCCTTTGCCAATTCTTTGGCAAGGCACACCAGCTCCTAAATAAATCTTTCCAAAGTCTCCAAAGACCTTAACATAGAAAAATACTCTATTTCAGACTACATGGAAAGAGGCAATAGAATCTATAAAACAAGATTTTACTTTATCTAAGAAACATCCCAGAGCATCTTGTGTAACAACACCTGCAACATCTACTTCATCAGTTCCTTCATGCTGATTTGCTACCAATCAACAATCTTTCTTTTCTTGCTCTTTCTTTCCATAACACCGTAATTGACCATTCATGCTTTTCAATTCCTCCATTCTTAGCTTACTTTCTTCTATCATTGCTATACTCCCACTCAATCAAAAAGCCCTGAGAGTGACCTGTAATCAAACACAAACCTACTCCCTGCAACCTTAGCTCTAATACCAACTGTTAGGAACCCAAGGAAGCACCATTGATTACCAAGCAACTAAACATGTAGAAATAACCAGAAGTAAAAGTAACTAGAATTTAGAAATAACATAGAATATGAGAGATAATACACAATTGTATTAATACTCTTCTAAAAAAGAATTACAACCAAGAAGATGCCACAGTTCTTCTTCACCTTATAGGTTTGCCACACCAAGTGTTCAGTAATTCACCTTCAAGAGCTCACTCTCTCAATTATGGTCCCAACACAACTCAAACACAGAGTTGGTGTTCACCTCCAACCAGTCAGTATCCACTACTACCAATACACAAGTGCTCCATGCACTCCACAAGTGCTTTATGCACTCCAAGTACACAATCATAATTCAAGTAGATCTCCCATGAACTTGCAACAACCTGCAACTCAAATGATCTTACTTTGGAAGGAACTACCTTGCCTTCCTCTTTGCTCTCCAACCGAGTACACACCGTACTCCAAGTAGATCCCACCTGATCCTGCTCCCTATTGTGTTGCTATCACCTTGATTCTGCTACCACCTGCAGATCAACCTGGTTCTACACACCTACAAACCTAGACCTTGGACACACATACACCTGCAGATCAATGATCTTACTTACCATGTAGATCTCCAAACGTGGCCTTACACACCTACTGACCAAGATTCTACATACATGAAGAATCCTTTTGATTCTCCAAACTAGCACCCACACTTGGCACTATGGCACTAGGAGGAACACACCAATGCTCTCTTCACTTTGAAGGAGCTAATATTTGCTCTCTTACTCTCTAGCACAAATTACACTATAGCCCATGAGTCTATTATATAGATCTGATGCAAACAATAATTAGACATCTAATTACAATAATTAGATCCATAGCTTCAATTCTAAAATTGGCCTTTGACATGCAAACCACCAGTTCGTTAACTAACTATCCGTGAACTAGCAGTTTTAAAATTGCATAGGCAACCAACGTCGGTCCCTGTCTACCTGGAGGTGACCGACATCAGCCGATCCATGACTAATGTCGGTTGCTCTTCTCACTATATATGACCGATGTTAGTTGATCAGACTGACATTGGTTTCTCTACAACTCAACAACCTCCTCCATGTCTACATTAGTGAAGCTTTTAGCTCCACAACCAAACAATTTTAGATCAGATTCAACAAAGTAATATTCAATAAGGCCTCAATGTATAGACGGTTATTGTGTAAAGTACCAAGGGATGACATGTTTCTTTGATAAAATACTAGTTTCCATAGAGATAAATGCCCCATAAGTGATTTGAATTAGGTAGGATCAATTAAATTTTGTACCTTATAATATTAGATAAGGTCATTTAATATTATTCTTTGACCTTCTAATTACGTAAGAGATCCATGATAGAAATCTACACATGTGTTTTTCTTAACTATTCATCAATATTATACTAGTTGTCAATAGAAGGGTAAGATGGTTTGGCTTTATAAGGTTCAAAATATTTAATAGGATTGGAATTAGAAGATGGTGAATGTCCTTGGAGAGTAACTCACAAATGCGTAGTCACAACTACATAATTTCAATTTATTGAAGTATTTGGTTGAGATCTTTGGATCAATCAAATGTATAGATTTATTGGCAAGAGAAAATAAATTGCATTGACTTTTTCTTGAGACAAAAGACACAAATTATTAAAAAATCATATAGCACATTATGTACATAAGAGAAAGTGAAGTTGATCTATAAATCAATCCTAGATTAGATAAGATATATCAAACTAACTCTTCCACTTGTTGGTACATTTAAATAACTAGGGTCATGACCAATATGGATATGATATACATAACTAAGGTGTCTCTTACCATAAAATATCATTAGATAGGATTCTAAATCCTCTATTCAAGTAATACCACATAATAGCCCTAGATATGTCCTATTGTTTATAATAAAGTAAACTAAACCTATTTTAGGGCTCACCAAATCTTGTGTCATAAATAGGGGATAATAAACATAGATAATAAACATGTAAAGAAGAAATATATTCATGTTAATGTAGATGTAATCCTTAGCATGGAGAGATAAATGCATTCATAATCTATTATATATGCAAATCTATCTACTAAGAAAAGAGGAGTAAGAGTTAGAAATGCATACCTTGAAGATGAACCCATCGAGTCTCAATCTCTCCCTTTGGCAATATTACTTGGAAAGAGGTTGTTTTGGTTCATAAAAATTACAAAGATAGTTCTTCTCTAGGATACAAGACTTTTCCTATACATCCAAAATACTTTCCCCATAGGAAAAGATTTTTATCCAAAGGAAGAATGAAACACAAAGAAGTGACTTCTTAATTATAATGGTATGTAATTAGATAAATATGTATAAATAAATGATTTTATCTATTGGAAATGGGGTGAAGGATGTGTTTATTTAGATAGATCTAACCCTAAACCCTTTTTATAATTATCTAACATAGTCAACCCAAACAACCTAGTTACTTAATAAATAGAATAATTAGGTTCCATACTAAGTGGGTTGGGTTAGCTTAGTCTTGTAACATGCTCAATTCCCAAAACTAAGATGACTCATTTGATTATGTTTAGTAACTGGTAAAAAGGGGGTTTGGTTTAGGTATTGGTTATTTAAGGTGGTGAATTTCATGGAGTGTGTAAGTAAGGTGTTTAATCTTATGGAGATGTATAATATGTACTTGTGTTGGTTTTAAGTGGTGGCAAAGGGAAAAACAATCTTTTGAAACACCAATGGTTTTCACACCCCTTTTCTACTATATCCTTCAAGGCATGCACTTACAGACATTGGGACTTAACATGTTCCTTCAAGAGAGAGAGAATAATAATTTATAATTTTTTTAAAAATATCATGTGTATACATATGCCCCAATTGAAGCTCATCACATGTCACACAGTTGCAACATGGGATGGTGTTTCAAAAAAATGCCATGACAACACACAATGTTGAGCTAAAAACTTATAGTAAGAAGTGATCAAGATAAACAAAAGGATAGAATTGAAAAATGCATACCTTTACTTACCTTAGTGTTATAGATTAGAAATGAATTGAGAGAAATGCAAAGGTGTCAAATATAAAGAGCATTAGGCAAACCTATAAAATAAGTGAAAATTCATTTTTTTTCAAAATATACATGTAATATGTATAAATAATCTCTATGGAATCAATATTCTAGAACATATTTTGGCTCAAAGAAATATCTAGGAGAAAGAATGTTATGAGAAAAAATGCAATCTTGATGAAAATAATATGTAATTAAATATTTTTAAATTGTAAATATAAATAAAGTTATAAAATAATTCATTTGTACTTTTATTATTATGAGAAAATAAATATCTAAGTGACTTAGTATATAATGGAGAGATACCATGGTGAGAAGATGATAGATGTGACATGGAGGACACCTAGTGGCAACAACCAACACAACTCAAGTAATGCATTAATTTCATTTTTTAAAAGTTTTTTATTGAAATTAAACTAAGGAAAAAAAATAGTTTTTAGGGAAAATTTAGGTAGAGGAAATTACCTTAGGAATGTTTTAGGTAAACTATAAAAAAAGTGAAATAATGGGTAGGAAAGGGTTAGACAATAACTTCCCAAGGCATTTATGGTAAATAGTTGAAAAGTCATCTTCATTTTTGAATAATGTCGACCTAGCTAATTTATTTGGAAAGAGAGAGAGGTAATAAAGTGGTTGATTATGTATCATAGGGATAACTAAGTATTTATATGGGTTTCTAACATTGTATTAGAGTGTTGATTCAATTTAGAAAGTGGACAGTGATAACTTAGTGCATGCTAGCCAATTCAATATGTGGTATGGCACTAATGTAGTTTATTAGATTGGTCTGAATTTGTAGTAAAAAGATGGCATATTAGGTAAAGGTGGTAAATGGGTTGATTTAGTATAGAAGGGATGACTATGTTTGTATAAATGGGTCAATTGTGTAGCATAGGCTAGACATAATTGGTAAAAAGGGGTGATAGGGCTGATTTACTATAAAAAGGGACGACTATGTATGAAAAGGGTGGAAAATAGAAAAAGTAGGAGTAGGTTTATGATGTAATTAATTTAAGAAATTTAATAATCTTAATAATTTATATTAATCATTATTATATTGATATCTAATACATTCTATGGTGTTTGAAATTTTATAGAGATGACAAAGATTTCGGCACCTAGTGGATGCATCTTGGTTAACAGATTTACTAGTGAGATTGATAGATGATGACTAAACATGGATAGTTTCCTTGGGATTTGGAGGTATCATGGAGATGTGAATGATATTTCTTATCAATTTTATTCTATTCATAATGTTCTTAGGGGTATCAAATTGACTGACCAACAATTTTTGATGGGAGGTGGAGGGGGATACTATAGAGGTAAGCATCACCTTAGAGGATGCCCATGTTGTGTTTGGAATTGCCATTGTTGAGACTCTTATTATTTGTGATACACTAGAGGACGAGGAGGAGAGGTGAGCCCTAGCCCTTTGGTGACTAGCTCAGATAATATTTCTTATGGATTACATGTATGCTTATTCAATGTATATATCATGACCATTCCAATTATCTAGAAGAATATGATAGGACTTGTGATAATGTGTGTGTTTAGTCACAAGTCATATAGAAAGGTACCATTATATGTGGTAGCTTTGTGTCTATCTATACGATAGTAGGGTAACCTATATACTTTGGGTATATCTCATGAATGACATGTATGGTATGCTAACCCAGGGATAAAAGACTATGGGCCTCATGATTTTGTTGAGTAGATGGATATGTGAGAGGTTTTCAATATACTAGCCATTTGGGTTTACGCATGGTATGGATGATAGGCTATCTCTGATGGTGAGGTGGTGATGAGATCACATATTACCTATGATGCATGATGCCCTAAACTTATAGATAATTACTTTTGGGTACATTATATGGCATTCCTATATAAATATTGTAGCTAGTTGGCCAACTTGGGCTACTTTGGATACTAGATTGGCATGCATTCATATTTTATGAACCATAACTCATGGTTGGAGACACATATTATAGTTTGTGTACCTATATAACTGAGATTACCACTTATGATGGCTCCACTAATAGTGTTTATTTATTAGGAAAGACATGCTAGAGAGCCTACAGGTAAAAGGGGTGTAAGAGTACCTACAAAGATAACTATCTTTAGGAATCATTGATGGAGACCTTGGGTAGGTTAGGAATAATAGTATATGAAAACTAGTCTAGAGATAAAGGATGTTATATTATTGGATGTAGAGAGTGAGGATGCAGGTGAGGTGTCATAGAGACATAAAAGGGACTATAACTTCCACCATGGGTACCTAGGAGATAGAGATACCATCGAAGGGAGATGATAAATGAGAGAGTAGTCACACATGGATATCCCATAATAGATGCTACACATAGTTGGTCTATACAGATACATATGAGGAGAGGACCATGATGCACACAAGTTGTGTCTCTAGACTTTGTATTTACATAAAAGTAACCTACAGTGGAGTTGATAAATGATTAGGCTAATGGAAAGACCATGGTTGGTAATAAATGCTTTGATTTTTAAGTTTTTGGATATGTCACTATAAGTTTAGGTATTTATATAATTCATATGGATTGATGTTTTGGAGATATATACATGTGAGATCTAATGTATATTTAGATTTTTTGTTTTGCATATATATCCAATGAGGAGTTCAGATAGGGTGAAGTAGCTTGGGATACACACCATGATATTTTTAATGACATGCTATTTCAACATGATATTACTATCATGGATAGTATTATTATATCATATGACCCAATGCATGCTATTTGGTTTCACTTGGTTAAAGAAGTAGCTTGAGAGATACAGGCATGAGGGGATGGGTTAAAAATTCCCCCTAAAGTTGGAGATGAATAAGCATGAGGCTAGTAGGCATTGGCCCAAGAGTGAGCTACCCATATTGATGCTATGATAGAGATTGGATGTGTACACATCCATGTTGCCAATTTATAGGGATAGGTTGATGATATGAGATCCTAGACTAACTCATTAAAGTAGACAATTTTGAGGGGTCAATCATAGGCATTTATGTGTAGTGTAGCTTGTCCACTAGATAGACATAATAGAGCACCACCTTAGAAATGTATAGATTGTATTTATATTTGTATTTGTTGTAATAGACTCATGTTATATATTGATATGAACATTTTTTGATCTATGAGTTGTACTAATGTTAGTGATGGATGTATTTCCTTTCTAGCACATGTATTTTACTTTTGTTGTATATTCTGTGGGAAATATATGATGTATGTTTTCTTTTATAGTATTATGTGACACACTGACATGGTTAAAAATAAAACAATATAATTTTTAAAATTATATAAATAATCATAAATGTAATACACACTAGATCACGATGGGAATTGCGTAAAAATAGAAAATGAATAAATATAGTAAACTAAAATAGTAAAATAGAAGTAAAAAATGTTTAGAACCATGTATATTTAAAATTAAACCAAACTAAAACAAATATAAGTCATAATAAATCAACATGGGAAGTATGAAATTTTTGTAATAAAGTGGGAAACATGTTTTAACAAATGGTATAAAAAACAAATGTACAATAAAATTAATCAATCATACTAAATCAAGATGGGAAGTATGAAAAAAAAAAGTAAGTATAAATCAAAATAATCATACTAAATCAAGATTGGAAGTATGAGAAATTTAATAAAATGGTTTTAAAAATACTTGCAATGAAAAAATAGGAAGATAAATTATAATGTTTATGAAGTAAGCATAAAACTTACTAAATCAAGCTGAGAAGTTTGTAAATAACATATAAATCATATTGTAAAACAAATTATCTCAAATTTGAATCCTCTTATATTATTGTTACTTGGTCATAGTATTAAACTTAACGGGAATGTTTTGTCTTCCTATCCAAGGTCTTCTATTACAACTCAAAAAAGGTAACACCAATGAGGTCACTATAAATGTTAAAATAAATTAGTGGGATTTAATGCTCTAATTTGTGAGGAATACCTTGTCCTATCCAAGGTTTTATACTAAAATTCACAAGGAGAACACCAATGAGGTGAATGGAAATAATGGAAAAAAATAAGGAAATATTATGTGAGCATTGCTTGGTCCTATCCAAGGTCTTATACTACAACTCACAAGGATAATAACAATGAGGGCAATGGTTATAAGGAGAAAAATAAGGACATATTTTATGAGGAATGTGTGGTCCTTTCTAAGGTCTTATACTAGAACTCACAAAGTGAAACCCTAGGGGTATGATCAATTAACAAAATAATATTCATCAAGGGGAAATATTGGGATTATTGTATTGAAATAAAGAGTACAGAAAGCAAGATATATTAATTAATAATACAACCTTAGTAAACATGAGGCATACTAGGTAAGAAATAAATCACTAAGAGGATAGTGACCATCAACATACAAAGGATACTTGCTCACAATAAGCACAAAGATATATAGAAAAATAGGTGGAATACTAAGATTAGATCATGAAGGTTGTATATATAAATAAAGTAAAATGGACCTACCTTCACACCATATATTCTCCAATCCTCAAGATCCCTTATAGATCCATCAATCTACTATGAAGATTTGGTACCTATGTGGGAAATTTAGTAGCACAATATATATTTTTATTCTTTATGCCAATCTACTGGCCTATCACACCCTAATGGACCTTGGTTCTATCATGAAGATAACTTTGGGTTTTGATATTTGATTAGAATTAAAAGATGTGTCAAAAATATGAAATCACATATTTTGGTGTGATTAGACTTTTGTATTTTATATTTGAATTTTTTATCATTGCCTTTTCTTTAAATTATTTGGATTTTAACTTTGTTTATGGCTTTTTTGATTCCTCCTCCATAAAGAATTAGAATAACCAATATGAATGATAATGCGATACATAAGATTGAGATTTAGAATTTGGCTATAGGAGACTGAGTAACTAGAGATATGGCTGAATAAATAACTTAGGCATATCTATGAACTGGTATGTAATCTTAAGTTTAAATTGTATGTATGCTTAGTATGTGAAAAATAAATAAGGGAAAAAATGAGATCAAATAGATAGTGTACATAAGTAGTATAATGAGAATTCATGTTTTTTAATTGATCATATTATGAACATAAAATACTAAAGGAACTCAATTTTTATAACCAAGTCATAATAATTATTATCTTTATTTCATTTTAAAAGTAGAAAACAATCATCAAAGAGAAATTCAGAAGATAAAGGAATCCATGTGAAAGAATTGAAACCATAAGCATAAGTTTCAATCCATGAAAAATAAGAAGAATCCATAAGAAAAAGATAAATATAATGAAACCATGTAAAATACATAAAGCATAATATAATTATTCATGTAAAAGAGATAAGTGAAATCATGTTTGACAAATAGCCAAAAATATAATTTATATAAATGAGTCACAAATCTAATCCAAATCATGAAATATAATGATAAATAATATGAGAGAACTTGATGTTGTGTTCACAAATATTGATAGATCTTACCATAAACATCATCCATAACATTTGCCACATCCCTATGTAGCTAAATTTTGATGTTAGTCAAAGTCTCAACAATCTTCATAGAAAGTTGTGAAAAAACTTCTTTTAATATAATCTCTACTAAAAACATAGGTGTGATAGAATAAGATTGATGATTATGCAATACCTCACATATGGGATAATCAATACAAGGAATAAGTATCTCAATATGAATGGTGTGTGTGTGTGTGTGTGTGTGTGTGTGTGTGTGTGTGTGTTAGTGTGGACGTGTATCTGATGGAGAAGGATGAGTATTCATTGGGGGAAACCTATAACATGAGGAATAAACAATGTCAAGTAGATGGTGGGAAATATCAAAGATGTTACTGAAGCAATAATCACCTATCAATATGGTGGGTATTGCACTGATGCCAAATATAATATACTTCCCCATATTTAAGGATGTACTCTAGAAGTAACTTGGGAGGTGGGATAGTCTTGTATTTGGGTTATGTTATGACTAGATGAAATGTATCAATGTACTACATAAGTTATTTATAATGATTAGAGGATTGGTTACATTTGTCATGGAAGCAATAAATACATTTATTAGTATATGGTGGAGGTTTACTAGAGAAAATGGTAAAGGAAGATGCCTACTACTACTAATGTAGATGATAATCCCTGGTCCAATGACTACAACTCTATGAATATCATAATAGGGATTATCTACCCATTGTGATGGTAGAGTATTGAGCTTAGGTATTAGGATAAGACCATCACTAAGGGACATGTTGGAGTAGAATATGACTAGGCTCATCTGTATGTACGGATAGTTGTGTAATGAGTCAAAACACAGTGAATAACATCTAATGAGGAAGAAAACTAAAAGGATCATGATATCTAAACAAATGGTAAGGTCCTTGTAGAGTAAAAAATACTCTAGGTTTCATTCTGATTTTCAGTTGCACACTACAATATTTTATCCCTGCACACTTTGGTTCAAGATGATAAAGTTTTGCCTTAGAGATCAGGCTCGATTTTATTTTTTCCTCATTTTTCTCTAAGTGTCGAAGTCAAGCAGAAACTACCAAGTGTCATCGGCCGAGGCACCTTTCATAATTTTTATAAGTTGGTTGGGACATGCCATGTATCTCATAGTAACTCAGTGGAATGCAACAAGTGTCAACATCTGCATTTCATATCAGCATCCATGTTTCAAATCTCTTTTGAGTGGAAGGTTTTAACAAGCTAAGTATCATGATCAAGCAGAAGGTGCCAGGTGGAAATAGCAGAAGGTTTTAATGTGATTTTATAAAAGCAATGGAAGATGCCATGTATACCTAGCTGAAGAAAGTAGAAGCCACCATGTTTCAACCTCTAAATTATATTCATTTTCTTTCATTGACAAGTAAAGACTGTGGTGGGTCTAGGGTTTTTGTTCTGAGGCAAGCGCAAGCTGCCAAGTGTCATCATCTATGTAAGTATGAAATGAGGCCCGATTATTTCTATTTTATAGACAAGGCAACATGGAGATAGACACGTGTCACCTTCCACAAGATTCTCAAAAGGTAGCTAAAATGTGGAAAGTGCCACCTGTCCCTCATTTCAAATGCGTGAAAAGTGTAACCTGTCCCTGTTCCATTTTTGAAGTTACTCGGTGAGAAGTGCTTTGGGTCCCATTTTCTATAGAAGTTGTTTAAGTTTTGGAGAAGCAAATGGTGATAGATGTCAAAGACCAAACACTTCTAAGTGAAGATATAGTAAGAGTATAGGTAATGTGGAAAGTGTCATGTGTCTTTAGTAAGTGATGTAAAAGCTGCCAAGTGGCATGTTCTGGTGCTTCCTAAATAATAAGAGGGTTTTCAAGTAAAACAGGGGAATTGACCAAGTGTCTTCTTCTATTTGATAGAATGGAGCATCCTATGTATCTATTTCAGCCAATGAACTGTAGGAAGATAGAACATTTCAGAATCTATGAAATATCTTCTATTAGACACTTCTAGTTTTAGTTAGAGTTTAGTTGGGCCATTAGATTGAGAAAATGTAGACAATTTGGAGTGAATCCAATGCTATAAAGAGGGCTGCAGAGATCACCAAAATAATGATCAGAATCTAGAGAGAATTTTTTGAGATAAATTATTATCAAGAGTTTTTAGACTTTCTAGAGCTATGATTAGGAATATCATTTGCCTTTGTTCTATTTTCTTAAGTTGGAAAATTTATGTAACTGTGCATGTTTCTATGCCTTTTATGTGACTGGAGAATTAGTAAGAAGATTGAGTCCTATGCCTTTGTTGATATTTTCTATGTCACTACAAAAGTAGTCTAAGCTGTGAGCCTCTATTTCTATTATTTTCATTATTTACATTGATCATGCCTTGTTTGCTCTTAAATGTAATTAAATCTTACATATAGTTTCACTATGCTCAGAATTAAGGGTCAAATTACATTCAGGCACATCACCATAGTTAGATTTTATTTCTTTGCATTTTTGTTTCTGTTAAAATTCTTATCCCTTTTCCCAGTATACGCTCAATATAAAGAAATCAACTTCTTAAAAATCTGGAAGTTGTTTCAAGTTGCAAGTCCCACATCTTGAAACTTCCCATTGTTGGTGTTAGAAACAAGTGCAATTTTAACCATCAATATTTTTTGGCATGCCTAGTGGGACACCATCTTGAAGTTTCTTTCAAGACCATATGAACTAGAGAGCTACAAGGAGTCAAAGCTATGAACCAGTAATCAGATCTCAATCTGCTATAAATCTAGGTATTCTTTTACCACCATTGGTAACTAGTCTTAGAAGAAGAATCAATCAGTTTATACCTATACCTAGAGTAAACATGGGAGCCCCTATAGCCCCAAGAAATTATGCAAGTTGGAGCACTGGTAGTCCTTTGATTCTCCCATTAGCACTAGCCACTTGGGACCCTATCCCAGTGAATGCCCTGAAAGCTCTACCCAAATTTAGTGGGCAACATTTCAAAACCCCTAAAGATCATCTTCAAGATGTATCTGATGTCTGTGCTAAACATGTAGTCACACAACAAAATTTGGCCATAAGATTATTAACAACTTCTTTTAAATGAAGGCTCTACAATGGTACCCATCCTTGACCCCAAATACCATAGCTACATGGGATCAGCTTAGAGATCTTTTCTTTGAAAGATTTGAAGAAAAGGGTGATAAGTCTTCTTTGTTACAACAATTGATTACCATCCAAAGGGCACCACAAGAAGCAATGACTGACTTGAATTCCAGATTTTAGAAGACTTGGGAAAGAATCCCTGCTATAGCTAGACCATTACCAGTTCTGGCTATAGTGTTTTATCTTAAGGACATTTTCTAGTGAGTTGATTAACATAAAAAGATAGCAGAATAATTATACTAAACCCCAATATCAAGGCTATCAAGGAAATAGATTTCCATCACAACTAAACCAATATTAGGGTCTTTAAAGGAAAAATAACCCTCAGCCAACAAACCAATTAGTTGCAGTTCCTACACCGTCACAGACTGTTCTCCCCAATATAAATTGAGAAATTGTTTAAGGGCAAAATATTTATGTAGACAACACATATACCTGGTGTTTCCCTTGCAATAGTGGTCATACACCTAGAGATTGTCCCATGGGTAATCTACAACAAAAGGTAGCAGAGCAGAGAAGAATGGATGGTCACTTTTCAAGCACTAGTGACTATCAAGCCTACTAATCTTCTGGTATGCAAAATTTAGTCCTAATGGATCAGATGCAAGGGATGTCTTTACAACAACAAGAACAAATAGCCTCAGAACATGCTTTGTTTTTATGGGTTGAAGATGAAGAATTGGTATTCTTGAATGAATTTTCTACTTGCAAGAAACTAGTGGTGCAATCAAACTACTATACTAGGTCAAAGAGAAGGATGATGGAACAGCTTGAGGTCATAAATAATGAGACTAGACAAGAAATACTTTAGCCAGTGCCTAATCAAGTGATTCTTGGGCAAGATTAAGAAAAAGTGAGGTATCCCTATTTTCCAAGGACCTAATTATTAGGACAAATAAATGTGGTGGATCAATTAAAGAGGACTCTAGCACAAGTATCAATTTGGGACATATTAACTATCCCTAAATAGAAGAAACTACTACAAGAAGCTCTACAAGGCCAAGCAGTGCCCAAATGTACTGTTATCAAAGAAGGACCTAATGAAAAAGAAAAGATCAAAGACAGAGTTCATCTGTAGACAACAGCCCCAGTGAACAATGCACTAGAGGTAAGCAAATCCAAATTTGATCCCTTCTATTTAACTTTGATAGTTGGCAAGAAACTGTTGCATAATGCAATGATTGATTCAGGGGCTAGTACTATAGTAATGCCTAAGTAGATAGCTGATGCTTTAAAAATAAAGTATGAACCACTCACTAAAGGAGTCATACAATTAGATGGAAAGTAGTACAAATAATAGGGAGAATTAAACAACTCCCATTGCAATTATATACTTGTCCAAATATAATTGTAAATCAAGATGTATTAGTTATAAATATACCTCTTATTTTTGGTTTATGTTTATCCATAGATTTTACAGCCAAAATAGGAGGATATATGTCCCTTGATTGGTCTCACCTCATCCTAAGAACCAAATATGGTTCAAAGATGAAGATATTATCTGAGCCACTCTATAAGGATCACATCACCAATGAACCAACCTCAAAATTAGAGGTAGCTCATGCTATGTTGAACAAAGAAGAAAGGGTTTTTGTTGAGGAGTTAGGTGAATGGACTGAACATGATCAAGAAGAGTAAAATGATCATTTATTAGCTATGATGCAAAGTGACCCATATGGACATTATGACTCCATTGGTCTGGGCACTTATGTTATGTTTGTTGAAGATCATGAAATCCCTAATGTTTTGAGGAAAGAAATACCAAAAAATACCCCTTCTATCAATCCTCGGGTCTCTCAACATGAATTCCTTATTACGAGTGAGAGGTCACAAGCTTATGCCTTAATCTTTGATGAAGAAGAGATAATTTCTAACTTTCTTCTTACTTTGCAATATGATGTGGAGGAGCATGGACATTTCCTTGATCATGATTTGAATGACTTGTTTGAAGTCATTGGGTCAGGTTATACTATTCTTCAAGGAGGCTGTGAGCTAGTTGTAGATGAACAAGACATCATTGAGACTCAAATAAATATACAAAATTACTGCAAACTTTAAGAATTATCCTCTCAAGAGGTTGGTAATTTTGAATTCATTAAAGAGGATGATCATGCAATAGAACTTGAGTTTGAGGCAAAAGTAGATAAGCTAATAAATGATATATATCAAAGGGCTTCTGTTGATGAATAAATAGCCATTGATTTCTTGATAAGACATGCTAGTATCAATAACTGACATCTAACAAGCTTTCAAGAACAAGAAGTGTATATATATGTTGGAAGCATGTTTGACTTAGACTCACTCAAATGCAGGCCAATCAATGTGGCATACAAAGAGAGCAAGTCACTAGAGCTACATCCAATTCAACCACTTGTCCAACAATATAAGTTGTCTCATCATGAAGGAGACTTTATAAATTCTTCTTTTGATCCAGGAGGGAGGCAAAGATACTTGGTTAATGTATTATAGTTAGATAGTTTCCCCTTTCTGTGTTGTTTTGTTTTCCCATTTTGTTTTCCCACTTTATTTTAAATAAGTGTTATTTGAACACGTAACAGCAACTCAGAGCCAATTTTCAAAAGTTCTTGACACTTTAAATATCTCCCAAATCTTAAATTTCCCTAAATACCTTGTGCAACCACTTACACAACGTGTCTATCTCATTGTCCCATGAAGATTGAGTAAGATTTGTTAAAGTTAATTTAAGTTTAATGCCACTTTGAGACTTGATAGGTCAATAAATACCTCATATCAAGAGTTAAAGCTTACATCATTTCAAACATTCTTGCATCTGTGAGAAAATTTTGCTATTTGCATTTTCAGTTCTTAGTAAGCCTACTTAAGCGGAAGTGCTTTCTATTTTTCATAAGTTCATACCAGTTATCACAAAATAGATACAAATATGGAGGGAGCGTAGTCTTCACAATAAGGAGCTAGGATTTATGAATCCATTGACAAGTTTCTTGCAAGTAAATCATCTGCTTCAGCCCATGCACAACCATTAAAGACCTACCTACGGACCAGAGTTCCTGAAGTTGGTCAAGCAAGTGACCCAACAAAGATAAAAGATTATGCAGATGGAGTAATGGACCCAATTCTTTAAATAACTAGTAACAAGACTCTCAGATAAGGGTCACACCAACGGTGTCTTTAGAGGGCCAAAGTGGGACAATATGAAACATTTGCAATGAGGATATGGACTTCACAACTGGCACAATTCATTGTCCTAGGTGTGTGCATCCATGCCTTGAATTTGTAAAAATATGCGCCGACTTGATCCATGCACCCTCAAACACCATTCAATAGGGTCCATTCATGGTGCAGATTACACCAAAATCTATTAGAGAAATGTTGGACTTGCATCAAGATAAGATAGCTACATTTCTCACCATTGCTAAAATGCAGAGAACGTGGGAAAATATCAATACTCAGTTGAGATTCTTAAGATTTGAATTACAATTAGGTGATGATGATACTAATGTGCTGACACTACCTGTAGTAAAAGCCCAATTCTCGCAAGCTAGCCAAGATGCATTATCAATGATGGCTTTTATCTTTGGAATGAAAGATGATATGGCAGTCTATGGGGAACAAATGGCTATCCTCTTTAGGCTGAAAACTATCAAAAAAACTTAGGAGTATCGGCTTGATTTTTCTAAACAAATTGCATACCCAATGGTGGAAAAACTAGCCCAGTTCAAATCAAAAAGGGTTTTTTTAGTAATCTTCTTATTTGTTTCACCTTATGTTGTATCAGAACTCTGACATCTTTTCCCAACATATGCATCTTGATATGTATGACCCAAGTTTTGATCTACAAAGGACCACTCCTGTGTCTGCATGGACACATATTTTGTCAAAAAATTAGTGATCTATATGAATTCTAGGAACTATTTTTTACTCCTACTTTTTGTCACTTGAGCCTAGAACTAGTTATAAATAGACTATTTCCAAGCATTTCAAACCTTTTGGCCAATTGCCCAATTCCTTGTGATTTCTTTTTTGGATCTCACAATATAATTATTAGAGTCCATGTTTTTGTGGGGAACCAATGTTGCTACCTAAGATTTTGACTCTTAGGTTAGCATTCTTAGAGGTCACTAGGCATGTGTCTATAGTAGATAATGAATATGGCTTTGGGAAGAGGAAGAGGAAAATGTATGACCTCCCATGGATGACAAACAACATAGTACTAGAAGCCAGAGATGTTGAGATTATTTTTCTTAGAATGTTAGCCTTCTTAGGTTTCTTGCTAATCAAGGATAAATGGGTATATGACCCAAATGGTTTCATAGCTTCATAGATCAAAACTAATAGAGTTGTTGTTAGAATTACACATGAGGGCCGCCCCTTTTGGAAAAATAAGAAAAATCCTATGGAAGATACTCTTGGATTTTATGTTGAATTAACAGATTTACCCCTCTACCAAAATAGACCATGGGAAACTTTCTATGATAAGTAGAGGAATTTTGATCCCAAAATCAAAATGACTACTCGCTTAATAAGGGCACTAAAGAATAAAGACTGGGATGCTGAGAAAATAGAAGCCTATTGAAAATATAGGCAAGAAATTTGTCAGACAACTCATTCTTTTAGGAACGTGGAATCAGATGAGAAATGAGAGGAACTCTTGGATGAGTGCCATCTGTCCCTTATATGTAGCTTTGACACAAGTAATTTGCTAACATAGGGTGTAGAGCTAGAAGCTAGAGTAGGATCCAGCCAAGAATCACAGGCCCCAGGGTAAACAACAGCTACAGTCACTGTAATAGTTTGGCCCCAATCTCTTAGCGTCATGGAAAAAAGGAGTGTGGTGCCTTCACCACCAAAAGCTTCCCCATTGATGCCAGTTATTGAAGTTCCTAGTTCCCCACAAGCACCACTAATATTAGTGGTAAATATTGAAGAGAGGGGACCACAACTAGAAGAAGAAACACCAAAGAAGGGAAAGAGGGTGCAGTTTCAATTTGATTTAGAGGAGGAGGTAGAACCCTCACATTGCCAATTATAGATTACTTTAGTTGTTCCTTAGGTAGGTATTATTCCTCCTTCTCCTTCTCAATCTCTTTCTTCTCCTATAGGCTTGATGATTCCATCTGGCCATATGACATCCCCTGCCACCTCTGCCATGCCCATTTCTCACATCACCCCATCTATCCCTACTCAAGCTTTAACATTGCCTCACTTTTCTCTCTCTATTCCCAAGAAACTACCCCCATAGATTTCCCATAGCCAATAATTAGCTATTCCATATGGTTTGCCACAAGGACATCCTTTTTTGGGTGGGTACATTGCCTCTCCTTCTACCTTCCAAACTCAAGTAGATGCTACTAGGAAGGTGAAGGAAGCCCGAAGAGAGAAAAATAAGATCAAGGAAAATAAGGCCTTGGCTACATCACATTTGCGGTCAAAATTTGACCTAATTTAGTAGCAACTGATGATGACTTGTTACCAAATGTAATCAAGCTAAGTGAGCAGATGCAGCTAGACGACTAAACAATGAATGCAGTGGCCATAGACATGTCCCTATTTAGGCCACAAGACAAAATTGAGCTGCTAACTGAGTCCACTTTTGCAATTGCTGAAGACTACTTGAAAACATCAAGGAAGCTATAGAAGATGGAGGCCGATCTAGCCAAAGATAAGGCAAATTGTAATAGTTTGACCACAAAAATCAATAGGAAAGTTAATGAAATAGAGAGTCTGAATAATTAGTTGCAAGATACTATTTCTCTTCAGACTCACCAGGTGATTTAGGCCCAAAATGATTCCGTAAAAGTAGGGCTAACATAGGTAAAAGATGTAGTGACAACCTTAAGGTGAGAAAAAGCATCATTACAAGGAAAATGCGAGGAAAACCTACTACAAGCTACCCAATTGCAACAAAAGTTGCTGAGTGAATAGAATAATACCATAGCTATACAAGCCCAATTTCAAGCAGAGCAATAAAGAGTAGAACAATTGACACTGGAGCTAGCTGATAGGCTAAAGAATGTAGGAGTGTTAAGTTTGGTGAAGGAGCTTTATCAATCCATGTGGAAAAGAATCTCTTCATAGATTACTCAGCTCAAGCCTTCTCTCACCTTCCTACTAAATACACAGAAATTGTGTGAAAAGGTGGAGAAATCCATTGAAGACACTTTGGCCACTATTTTTGGGAGAGTTTTGGATTTTGAAATGCTACTACAAAAGCTTTATGATGCAATAGATGGAACATTGTTAGCAACAGGAATTGATAACAGAATGGTCGTTGCTAAGGGAGTAAATGAGGTTCTCAATTGCAATTTCGTAGCCATTAATTATAGAGAGCTTCTTGATGTAATGAAAGACGGAATTAGTGAAATCAAATAGCACATTAAAGACCTAGTACAATTAGGTCTTCCTTCTCCATTTCTTAATGACAACACTATGCTAATGGTTGATGAAATTGAACCTTTGATGTTGGCCAAGTAGAATGATCAGACAGTTTTTCAGGATTTAAGAGATGAGTCATCAGTACCTAAAGTAGAAGCTATTTTGGTTCATGTCTCCTAGCTTGAATTCAAATTGAAGGCTATGGTTTAGATTTTGTAGAATTTTTCCCACAAGGATATTATCAACCTTGATTTAGCCTTCAATGAATTATAAAATAAGCAAGGGTTATCTGATGATGAGTGGTCTCCCTATCAAATAGCATTGTTGAAGCTATAATTTTTTGATATTTTAATCAAGCGGGAGTTGTGGTTTCTTTTTGAGCAGGCTCAAAAGTCCTTGGGGTCGCCAATAACTATAGAGTAAAAAATACTCTATGTTTCATTCTGATTTTTAGTTACGCACTACAAAATTTTGTCCTTGCACACTTTAGTTTGAGACGGTGAAGTTTTGCCTCAGAGCTCGAGCTCAATTTTCTTTTTGCATCATTTTTCCCTAAGTGTCAAAGTCAAATAGAAACTTCCAAGTGTCATCGGCCGAGGCACGTTTCATAATTTCTATAAGTTGGTTGGGATGTGCCACGTATCTCATAGTAACTCAGTGGAATGCGACAATTGTCAGCATCCATGTTTCATATCTACATCTGCATTTCAAATCTCTTTTGAGCGGAAGGTTTCAACAAGTTAAGTATCAAGATCAAGTGGAAGGCGCTAGGTGGCAATGGTGGAAGGTTTCAATGTGATTTTATAAAAGCAACGGAAGATGCCACATATTCCTAGCTAAAGAAAGCAGAAGCCATAATGTGTCAACCTCCAAATTATCTTCATTTTGTTTCATTGACAAGTAAAGACTATTATGGGTCTAGGGTTTTTGTTCTGAGGCAAGCGAAAGCCACCAAGTGTCATTGTCCATGTAAGTATGAAATGAGGCCCAATTATTTCTATTGTATAGATAGGGAAATGCAAAGATAGACACGTGTCACCTTCCACAAGATTCTCAAAAGGTAGCTAAAATGTAGAAATTTCCACCTGTCCCTCGTTTTAAATGCACAGAAAGTACCACCTATCCCTATTCCCTTTTTTAAGTTCATCAGGCGAGAAGTGCTTTGGGTCCCATTTTCTATAGAAGTTGTTTAAGTTTTGGAGAAGCAGATGGTGATAGCTGTCAAAGACCAAACACTTTTAAGCAAAGATATAATAAGAATATAGGTAATGTGGAAAGTGCCATGTGTCTTTAGTAAGTGCTGTAAAAGCTACCAAGTGGCATGTTTCGGTGCTTCCTAAATAATAAGAGGGTTTTCAAGTAAAATAGGGGAATCAGCCAAGTGTCTTCTTCCATTTGATATAAGGGAGCATCTTATGTATCTATATCAGCCAATGAACTACAATAAGATAGAACATTTGAAAATCTATGAAATATCTTCTATTAGACACTTCCAATTTTAGCTAGAGTTCAGTTGGGCCATTAGATTGGGAACACGTAGACAATCTAGAGTGAATCCAATGCTATAAAGAGGGGTGCAGAGATCACCAGAATAATGATCAGAATCCAAAGAGAATTTTTTGAAAGAAATTACTATCAAGAGTTTTTAGACTTTTTAGAGTTGTGATTAGGAATATCATTTGCATTTGTTATATTTTCTTAAGTTAGAAATTTTATGTAACTGTGCATGTTTCTATGCCTTTTATGTGACTAGAGAATTAATAAGAAGATTGAGTCCTATGCCTTTGTTTATATTTTTTGTGTCACTACAAAAGTAGTCTAAGCTGTGAGCCTTTGTTTCTATTGTTTTCATCTTTTACATTGATCATGCCTTGTTTTCTCTTAAATGTAATTGAATCTTACATATAGTTTCACTGTGCTTAGAATTAAGAGTTGAATTACATTCAGGTGCATCGCCATAGTTAGATTTTATTTCTTTGCATTTGTGTTTCTATTAAAATTCTTATCCCTTTTCCTAGTATATGCTTGATATAAAGAAGAGACCAGCTTCTTAAAAATCTGGAGGTTGTTTCAAGTCACAAGTCCTACATCTTGAAACTTCCCATTGTTGGTGTTAGAAAAAAGCACAATTTTAACCATCAATAGTCCTCTCATGATATGGTCCATAAGCATACTCATGAGACATTAAATAATGACTAGAGGTGTAGAAAGTGTGTGTTTTATGTGTAAATGTAAACAATATAAGAATTGTTAATATCAGGTACTATAAGAGAAGGAAATATAGAAAAATTACTAAGAGACTAAAATAAACAATAATGATATCTAAGCATCTCTACATTTGTAGAGTGAAAAATTCTAGATGAAAATGGGTCATCTAAATAATAACTGACGTCATAATCTAGTGTATATAATTTCATAGTGCATGCATCAACTATTTTATAGATCATAGAAGTATGGTGAATGGAATGTTTAATTTTGGTTAGAGTAACCAATATTTCATAAAAAGGTTGTTGATTGGAGTGAGGTTGAAGAGAGGGAGGTAGTTGAGTGATGATGTTAGAAGAGAGATCAGAAGTTTTGATCTTTAATCTTATTTCATTTGGTTCATCATCATCTAAGTCTAAGAGGTAAGGTGGAATATTTATGATTAATTATAGATGACTATTATAACCTCCAATAGAGTTGATGGGATAATTAAAGCATTAGGATTGTTAAAATGGAATGTTGGGTAAGGGTTAAAGGGTGGGTATTTTAAAAACACATCATTATTTTATTTTTTCAAAATTTCAAGGATTCATGTCCTCTTGATTCTTATTTATAGTTCCATTGTAAAGTAATTTGACACATTATAAAGCAGATGAGGCAACTACTTACCGCGATGTGTCCAAGGTTGACCAAGTAAGATGATAAACGAAATTGGAAAGTTAAATATCAATAACTGCACACAAAAAGTGATGGGAGGAATGGTAATAAGAAGCTTAACACAACCTAAAGGAGGCATTTATCTTCTATCATATACTTGGCATGTACTTTTTATGGATTTGAGGTTACATTTAGAGTACCCAAGTGTTTTAATAAAATCAAGGGAAGAAAAACAAATTCTTGAACCTTCATCAAATAAATCATGTTTGAATTGGATATTTCTTTTTTTTTTATGATAATTAATTAAGGGGTATCATCTGCACTAAGTAATATCTCATTGGGAATCATAAAAGAGATAGGAAACTTGAATGAGAGAGAGGTGTCCATTGTTTCATTGACATGGATGGACATTTCTTTACACTATTGGAGAATGATATCTTAAAATTTAGATAGGTTAGCTTATTTCCATTTGGGAGGAGGATGGGGGATGTAAATTTCAAATAATAATTACATTAGTCTATTACAATGGTGATGATAAGTTCTCATAAGTTCTAGGAAAGGATTTTTGCACTGAAGATGGGAAAGTTATGTAATGAGATTCCATTCGTCATAACCCATTAGAGGATTATTGGATAAAGGTATTTAATGTTGTAATAAATCCATTAAGTTGGGTTTGGATTCATAGTGAAACTCATGTTGTAAGGTATGCTTGGTTTATGCTGGTGTAAATTAGGTTGATTGATATTAAGTGATGTGGTTGTTTATTGAAGTATTTTGTGTGGTTGAGTAGAAGAAATATTGTTTCAAGTATGAGGGATGTGTACCTAAGGTATGGAAGTTGGGAAAAGAGTAAAATTTATATCAATTGTATGTGAGGTATGGTAAATTTGTGATGTTGGAGGTAATGTTTGTATAATTATTGGCTCTATATGCCCCAATTCTATGAGATGGGATGCGGAAGTGTCTTGAATAATGCAAAATGTTTAAAAGGAGTGATGGTTAGGGGTTTGTATTGAATAAATAAAAATAACTAATATCCTCATATTAGTCATGTTAACCACATTTTCCTCTTTGTTGTTATGATATATAGTACATTCAATGTTATTGGTAGTAGGGGTAGGTTAATCAATGTTGTCTTGATGATTAGGAAGAGGATCCTTATAGATAGTTAAATGAGCATTGGCTTGGTTTAAAGATTTATTTTTAAGTTTTGTTTCATGATCTTTAAGTTCTATGTCATAATATTATTGAAGTTCATGTATAAGGGATTCATGTTCAATTTTTTGTCTAAGGAGAAATTCTATAGCAAGATTTATTAATTATCTAAAAGTTTCATGAGAATGGCCCCAACTTACATGAAACCAAAAAAAATGTTTTTATCATACCACATTTTCCTAGGACATGTAGGGTCAATATCTTATGGTAAAGGTCTTGGAAGAAATTTTTAAATTTTTGATAATGAAACAAGTTGGTGCACATTGGTATGATTGCCTTTGAGATAATGTTGGATTATGATGAGAATTGTTATTAGGTGGAGGAACATATTTTATGGTATTGTTTGGAGCAATATCTTAGATGTTTTTTTATGGTGTCATAAGTATCTATAACACCATAAATGGTTACATCATGATTTTTAACTTTTATGATCATGTGATTTCCCATTGTAGGTTAGGGAGGTTCAAATTGATGTATAAGTAAATATTGACGTTAGCTTGGTCAAAGGCCTATTCCAAATTTTTTCGGGAAAGATTCCTAACATGATATTGTAATTTAGGATGAGTAGAATGAGTATATAAGTTGAAGAGGTTATAATTTTCCATATTATTCTATGTTTTATTAGACAAAGATTTCCATCATTTTTTGAAAACTTGTGACATTTCAGTTTTTAATTGTTTACAGTTGATGAAATGAGTAAAGCTATTTTCAAGAAGATCACTAGTTTGGAATTATTAAACAAATTAATTGACCAATTAGTATAATATAATAATGGATTTGATTTTAATTTGATTATTCCAATCTAAATCATCTCCTAAAAATATTTTATCCAAGAGTTTAGTGGAAATGAAAGTATTAAGTTTAACCCGATCTTTAAAAATGTTTGCAAATGTTTTTAAATGCAAGGTAGGATCTATAGATCCATTATAAGTGTCATGTCCCCTTTTCAATTGACATGTTCTAAGTTCATGGTTACCCTATTATATGACCCTCGTAGGCTGATAGGATGGTTAGAGGGTCTTGATGGAGATTGGTGTGGCTTTGTTTAGTAGAATTTTTCCAGTTGGCTTTCGTTTGGGCTCGATCGGACATATATTGAGGGAGATATTAATATTTGATTGATTTAATCAAATATTAATTATTTGGTCTAATTTTAATTTAGAAACCCTAATTATAATTTAAGAAAAACCCTAATTAGGGCAAGCATATATTTTTGAGGGTATAAGGGTTTCTCATGGAGGTCATTGTTGATTATGCATTGATTATTGATTTTGATATTGAAAGAATTCTTCTGTGAAGACTGAGCCAAGGGTTCCAGGATTCCATCTACATTGGAGAACATTCCCTCTTTAGTGTGTGTGATTTAGAGGCTGTGAAATATCAGCTGATCTATTGCCAAATTGAGAGATAGCTTCATACAGAAGTTATCATAGAGGTTTACAGATTTGAGAGGTAACTTCATACAAAAGTTATCACAGAGCTTTCTAGGTATTTATTTTGTTATGATTTTGATTCAATAAATTATACAGATAGAGATATTCTATATTTAGAGCCAGATATCTTCAGATCAGGGGTTGAAAATAGACAGGTTATGCTTAATTGGCGGCTGTACAAAGTCTGTATAGGTCTGTACATATCCATGTAGACATCGACCTCGACAGACAGAGATTTCTAGTGACCAACATCAGCCGACTGAAGACCGACGTCGATAGAGAAGGACCTACAGAGACCGACATCGGCAGTATATCGACCGATGCTAGCGACTGTGTGTTCGACACAGCAGGCCGAGACGAGACAAAATTCAGGTTTCATTTCCAGATTTGTAAAAGATCAGGGTTTTAAGACCAAATTTTAATATTATTTTATTTATATGAGAGAAGACTGTAATTGTAATTATTTGAACAAGTGATAAGATAGTTCTTGGTAGATAATAGATTTACTGTGGTTTATTGTTTATCTAAATTTATTCTGCAAGATTGTATCTTTGTTTAGAACTATTTGTGTTTCTATATTCCCTCTTGGAAGGGGACATTACAGTCGTATCAAAGCTTTTGCTTAGAAAAAAGAACCCCTAAGAAAGGGACATTACAGTGGTATGAAAGCTAAATCTTGCCATCCTGAGGGTTTGACAGTCTTATGCAGCCACAAGAGTTGGGACCACACAGGTATAACACATGCAATAGAGCCTTGCTTGAAGGTACCCAATTGTTAGAATAGTATCTATTTATCATGAGTGATAGACATGAGGGTAGCCCACCCAGGGGCCATTGACATAATGATGATCCAGGTACCAGAGAAACTTACCATGAGATGACATAGGCACTACAGGCACTCACTACTATGATAGAGAGGATGAACGCACCTGATAGATAGAACGGGGACCAAAGGGATGATAGGAGTGCTATGATTAATCAGAGACCATAGCAGACCCACTCTAGAATAGCTGATAGACCTACACATGCTACATTTGTTCAAGAAGAACCAGAGGCACCGACAGAGGAGGAGGTAGGAAATTCCCCATTTACAGATGTTTACATGGCTGCAAATGATGAGTGGTACTTATTACCTCCTCATGTTCAAGAGAGGGCGTCCTTTGATCATTTTGTTCAGTTGAGGAGAGAGCACTACACATTAGTTAGACAGGACATGAGGCCTAGAGTTCAATTCAGTGAGCTGAAGAAGGCTACTGGTAAGCTTTCTTTGACTACTTTTGATGGTAGCGGTAAGATGACAACTCAAGCTTGGGTTCATAAGCTTGACACATTTTTGGCATTGAGACCAACGTTAGAGATAGAGGCCATCAAATATGCCACTTTGCACATGGATGGAGTAGCACATGATTGGTGGTACCATGGTATGGTAACACTTCAGCATAACCAAGTGACAGAGTACCAGGACTTTGTGGATAGATTGGTTGACCAGTTTGATAGGAAAGATCCCGAGGTTTACTTTCGAGATCTGGCATAGTTGAGACAAATAGGTAACTTGGAGTCCTTCATTGGTGAGTTTCAGAGATTGGCAGTCATGGTGCCCAATATTTCTGAGCGTAGATTGGTAGTTCTCTTCATGGAGGGATTGACAGAGCCATTGAGAGGTTGGATCAAAGCCTTTGATCCTCCTTCATTACAGGTAGCTATGAAGAAGGCACGTAGTATGGAGATGGCAGCCCCATCCCATAAATTTAACTCCAAAGGTACTTCTTCATCTAGAGACCATAAGCGCTCCAATGTAGATACAAAGAGACTAGATTTCAACATAGATAAATCAAGTGTAAAGAATGATTCAAAGGCCAATCCATCAGCCCCACCTTTATATCGTGAGGTGCTTAATGATCTACATAGCAAGAAGCTTTGCTTCTACTGCAAAGGTCCATATGATATCCATCACGATTGCCCTTTGAGGCCTAAGGGCAAGGTGAATCATGTGATCTGGGCATATTATGAGGATTTAGATTCAGAGGATTTTGAACAGCAAAATAGTTTTGAGAAAGCAAAGGCTTCATAGCCTAAGACAGAGTTAGAGCTTCACATACAGGAGGCATGCCTATCCAGCATTTAGTCGAATGAGTCATTTAGACTTCATGGAGTTTTGGCAGGGCAGAAGGTCATCACCCTTCTTGATACAGGAGCCACACATAATTTCATAGATGCTAGATTTGTGGAGAAGCGTGGACTCACTACCAAATATTTTGAGGGCATCAGAGTTAAGGTAGCCAATGGTCACACTCTTATGTGTGAGCGTATGATTAGAGACCTCCCATTGTGCCTGAACAACTATGAGTTCAAGGCTGATTATTATGTGGTGAACATGGGGGATATAGACTTAGTCTTGGGTATGAAGTGGCTTCATTCATTTGAGGAAGTTACTCTTCGTCTCAAGGACATGGAGGTTCTCTTTGATGTTGATGGGAAGACACATATTCTTAAGGCAATATGGGGCAGTAGCTTCAGATATATGTTTTTTCATCAGATGGAGATGCCTATGCCACATGACATGATAGAGGGCGATGACGAGTGCACATTGGCACCAACATAGGAGAGATATGAGGACAAGCTTGGTCTTGAGGTGAGTCCAGTTTAGGAGTTAGCACATGTGGTAGGGACTCAGCTTTCTATTATATTTGGGTCATAGGTTGATGATGATATGACTATTTTTACCCTTCACAATCCAGTTTTAGATATTATTTAGGTAAGAAGTTTGCTTGCAGATTTTCATTTATGGATTGGATGTTGGGGTGCCTATCTTAGTAATAAAGATGATGTGATGCCACTAGATGAGACTTGGGATGGACATGGCATGGAGTTCATGTTAATTGATAGTGTTGGAGATCATGACTACATTTGGGATCCAGGTGGATTGATTGATCTATCATTCAGTGATTTCTTGAGGGCAAGCAATTTTAGGAGGGGCGGATTGTCATGTCCCCTTTTTAGTTGACATGTTCTAAGTTCATGGTTAGCCTATTATACGACCCTCGTAGGCTGATAGGATGGTTAGAGGGTCTTGATTGAGATTGGTGTGGCTTTGTTTAGTAGAATTTTTCTAGTTGGCTTTTGTTTGGGCTCGATCAGACATATATTGAGGGAGATATTAATATTTGATTGATTTAATCAAATATTAATTATTTGGTCTAATTTTAATCTAGAAACCCTAATTCTAATTTAAGAAAAACCCTAATTAGGGCAAGCATATATTTTTTAGGGTATAAGGGTTTCTCATGGAGGCCATTGTTGATTATGCATTGATTATTGATTTTGATATTGAAAGAATTCTTCTGTGAAGACTGAGCCAAGGGTTCTAGGATTCCATCTACATTGGAGAACATTCCCTCTTCAGTGTGTGTGATTCAGAGGCTGTGAAATATAAGTTGATCTATTGCCAAATTGAGAGATAGCTTCATACAAAAGTTATCATAGAGGTTTACAGATTTGAGAGGTAATTTCATATAAAAGTTATCACAAAGCTTTCCAGGTATTTATTTTATTATGATTTTGTTTAAATAAATTATACAGATAGAGATCTTTTGTATTTAGAGCCAGATATCTTCAGATCAGGGGTTGAAAATAGACAGGTTGTGCTTAATTGGCAGCCGTACGAAGTCTGTATAGGTCCGTACATATCCACGCAGACACCGACCTCAGCAAACAAAGATTTCCAGTAATTGACATCGGCCGACTGAAGACCGACGTCAGCAGAGAAGGACCTACAGAGACCGATGTTGGCAGTATATCGATCGACGCCAGCGACTGTGTGTTTGACATAGCAGGTCGAGATGAGACAGAATTTAGGTTACATTTCCAGATTTGCAGAAGATCAGGGTTTTAAGACCATATTTTAATATTCTTTTATTTATATGAGAGAAGACTGTAATTTTAATTATCTGAACAAGTGATAAGATATTTGTTGGTAGATAAGAGATTTACTGTGGTTTATTGTTTATCTAAATTTATTCTGCAAGATTGTATCTTTGTTTAGAACTGTTTGTGTTTCTATATTCCCTGTTGGAAGGGGACATTACAGTGGTATTAGAGCTTTTGCTTAGAAAAAAGAACCCCTAAGAAAGGGACATTACAGTGGTATCAGAGCTTTTGCTTAGAAAAAAGAACCCCTAAGAAAGGGACATTACAATAAGTCATAGTGGGAGTGATACCCCATATGTTAATGTTGGATATTTTATGTAAAGGAGGTTCATTTTTTAAGTGTTTATTATTTTTGTTGATAAGTGGGAGTTGTGGTATGAGCTTACCATGTGAATCCATAAGGGGGGTAGGGGGCATTAGGATTGTGTGCTCCCCATGGAGCATGTTGGGGTTGGTTTAAGAGATGTAACAAGTGATTTTGAATTCTAATAATTTGATTTACATTATTAGTGTCAAATGTATGCATTTGGTTAAGAATTTGTATAAAGGTTGATTAGTTTGAGCACTATTTTGGCTAGTGGAAGAAGCATTTGATGCATTAGTGTTATGTGAGGTATTAAGAGATTGAGATGCACTATAAGTATGAGATGAAGTAGTTTAATGAAACACATTATTTTAATGATAATCAATATTATCATGATATGCACTAGTAGCATAATAAGCATTAGCAGCATGAAATGCACTAGTAGCATGGGTATGCATGTGGGTGTTTTGAAGATCCCAATTAAAGTTTTAACATACAATGTTTATGTAAATACTTGGAATGGATGTAAAATAAGACATAGAGGATGATGTCATAGTGTGATAAAGATACGTGATAGAGGGGAAAGGTGTAGATGAAAAAAAGTGACTTGCTCCAAATCCTATGGAAAAACTAGGTGAAGGTGAATGGGTTTTTCCAAAATGAGGTCTCATCATGATGTTATAAATGATTTTAAGATGATTACATCTATGTTTAGGATTTATCATTGATGAAAAGGATAGTTTTAACTATGTAATCAAATTAATGTTTATATTATAGTGTAAACAAGGGGTTAAGTATCACGAAAGAATAAGGAGGAGTTCCATCGTTAGTAGTGTGGGTGGTATATGGACATTTCTTTCATCTGTGATAGGTATCATAGAGTGTGTTTTAGGAACTATATTGGGATTATCGAAACTCATCATGTTAATTTGATTCAAGTCTATATCATTATGAAACAAATAATCCATGATAAGTGAAGGAAAGTAAACACTTATTAGGAATGTGGATAGACTTGTATGATACTAGATCAAAGGAGTCTACATTATTTTGTAAGAAAATAAATAGGACATGATGTAAGAGACACAATGATAAAGTTTAATCATATTATAAAAATGGTTCAACTGAGAAATTATGTAAGACACATAATCATATAGGTCAATTGTGTGGTGAAGGTAGATATAATAGTTAGCCTATAAGAGATAGGGTCAAATAGGATGACTATGTTTTATAGAATGGAAATTGTAGGAACCATAATAAAATGATACAAATGTGCTATAAGGATAAATATAGGTTTGTATAGTTATGATTTTTGATGACCTAGTGTTAATCAAAAGAAAATTTCATGTAAACACACATACAACTAGGTTTACCTCATCGATCTAGTTGTGACACACAACACAAAAATTATACCAATGATGTCTAATACAAGTTTTTAAAAATAAAATATTATTGACAAAGAGTAGAAGCAATGCTAAAAATATAAATGTTAATATATGAGTTCATTCCTAAATTTTTTAAATTATAACTTTAAAAATAATATGTGATAGGGCATTTGGATTTATAAAGTAACTAGAAAGAGGTAAACTAAAGTTGTTTTCAAGTTGTTAAGGATGAAAGGAATATATATTAGTGATGGTACTAGTTTGGTATTATGTCTTATCCCCTCATGTAAAAATCCCACAATGATAAGGGTGTTAGGTGATTTGACAATATATATCATTAACCACATATTTATACTCAGCTAAAAACTAATTCAGCTTCCCCCTTGGTGATGACATCCAAGTAGGTAGACCTTGGGTGGAATTTATTTAATGATTGTTAATATTTTGTGATTTGGCAATATGTGAATAAAATAAAAATAAATGTGATTAAATAGATAAATTAAATGTTATAATTATGTTATGTGTGATAGTATAAGCAAGAAAGAACTAAAATGAGAGATGAATTAATTACTATCAATGTGAGTAAATTCCTTTCACTTGAATAATACTCGATCGATTAGGTTGATCGAGTATGAAAATAATATAGAATAGAATCAAGTTGATAAATTTTATCTATTAATAAAAGGTCTAAAGAAACAAAATCAAACAAGTCAACTAAGTCTCATGGGCATGAAACAACTATATAACTAAATCGATACAATTGACTTAGTTTACTATAGGATTATAGTTTTTATAGAACTAAAAAATTTGAAAAATAGGACTAAATGAAGAAAAGAAATGAATAAGTTGGTGAGAATGAACTTGATGATTTAATAATGTTGAATTGTTGTTTTGATACTATGTCATCCAAATGAATATTTTTAAGCTACTAAAAAGTCTACCGAGTTTGAAAACTTATATGTAGAAATGTAAATTGTATCGATTAGATCAGTCTAGTTGTTTGTAATTGAAGATGATTTGTGAAAATATAAACAGAGTTGATCGAGTTGATTATGTGTTAAAACCCATGAATGGAATGTTAGACCGAGTTGATAAAATTTATCTAGTAATATATAAATGAAATAAATAACAAATGAAAAATAAGTGAAAGAGTGAAATAAAACATGTAAGGGTTAGTTTCACATCGGGTACACCAGAATGTATATAATACAAAGTGAAGCTGATCTATAAATATATCCTAGCTCAATGAAGATAAATAAAACTAACCCTTCCACTTGTTATTACATTTATATAATTTAGGTCATAATGAATATGGATCTACTAGACCTAACTAAGGGGTTTCTAACCATACAATATCACTATATAGGGTTCCAAAGCCTCTAGTTGAGTAATACCACATAATAACTAGGATAGATAGGTCTTATGGTTTATAACAAAGTAAAGTTAACCTAATATAGTGATCACTAAATCTTATGGAATAAGTAGGGGATAATAAACATAAATAATAAACATGCAAATAATAACTCTACTCAAGTCAATATAGAGGTAATCCTAAGCATGTATAGATAAATATATTCATAAACCATTAAAAATGAAAATCTATATACTAACAAAAGAGCAGTAATAATTAAGAATAATTGGCTTGAATATTAACCCATTGAGTCACACTCTTTCCCTTCATTAATGTTTCTTTGCAATAGGTTGTTGTGTTTTTTAAGGATAACAAAGATAGGTCATCTCTAGGATAAAAGACTTACTATATGCATCCAAAAGACTTTTGCCATAAGAGAAGATTCTTCTCCAAAGGAAGTATGAAACCCTAAGCACCCAGTTATGAAGTATAATGGTGGATAAGTAGATTAAAAAGTGTAAATTAATTAGTCTCTTGATTGGAAATAGGATGAAGGATGTGTTTATATAGCTGAATGTAACACTAAACCCTTCCAAAATTTTAGTCGACATAGTTAACCTTGTTGACTTAGTTAAAAAATAGAATAGTTAGACCTTGCAGTAAGTTGACTAGACTAAATTAGTCCCATAATGTTCTTAATTACAATTACTAATTTGACCCATTCTATTATGTTTGGTAAATAGTAAAAGGGGGTTTTAATTTAGGTAGGGGATATTTAAGGTGGTGAATTGATTAGAGGATTATGTAAGGGAGGCATAAAAGTTTATGGAAACATACATGAGGTACTTATGTTGGTTTTAAGTGGTGGTAAAGGGAACAAGAATATTTTGAAGCACCAATGGTCTACCCACCTCTTTCCTAGTGTACCCTTTATGGAATGCACTTAGACAAATTGAGAATCGATGGGTTCCTACAAGAAAGAAAGCATCAATAATTGATATTTTTTTACAAATTTTGTGTGTACACATTTTACACCAATAAATAAAAAATCAAGATGTAAAAATAGGATATAAAAATACATAACTCCTTCACAAAGTTTACATAATAGGCATGTAACTCTTAAGTCTAAAATAACCAATAAAAGAGTATAATCCACTACCTAATGATAATGGAAAAGAGTAACTCCCTATGTCAAAGCACACATAATTAAAATAACTCAAGTGTAGGAACAATAAAAATAATAAAATAAAAGGAAAATAAATATTCTACACTAACACTCCCCATAAACACAACTTATGTGGGTAAAATAAATGGGTTCTGACAATAAGGCTTGATGAGGTACCCATGTACAAAGAAACTCTCATAAATTGGATAAAATGAAAAATAAATAGAAATAAAAGTCCTAACAAAAGAGATATAGGAATAGAGTACTAAAATTCCCCACTAGAAGCTACAATTGCCTATAGTCACCCATTATCTTGCAAAGGAGATCTCTAGAGTGACTTCAGATTAGAAGTATAAGTAGTAAAGAGTAAATCACCATATAATAGTTCATGTGTCTTCCAAATTCCTAATAAATATAAAACCAAGGTGTCATTACTATATAATTAACTATTCTCCTCATGCATAATAGGTGGGCCAACTACTCCATACAATGATGGTGAATCAAAAGCAGAGGCTAAGAAATAATGTGGATTGCCTTTTAAATATGTAGTAAACTAACCAATGTTTGATGAGTCCTAAGATAATGTACATATTTATTTAAATGTATGAGGTGAACCATAAGTAGGTAAATTTAAAAATAACTCCTAAACATCTATAAGGTGAAAATTATATGGTGGAGGTGTGTCCCCATCACTACTGTATTCATTTGTGTTAGAAGAAGAGCCCTCTATAGAAAAAGAAACAAAGAATGTTAAAACACCATTATCGAATGAAATATAAAAATAATTCAATAAATAACAATTTATGCATGTTTTATACCGTGATCTAGAGTTACCACTAGACAAATAAATAAATCAGAGAAGACAAATAAGACATTTATCTTCTTTGAAGACCCCATCTAACAACTTTTTAAAAATGCTTGTTCTTAGTTTGTGAAGTAGGACGTTTGTCAATGCACTTTGCTCATTCCAATGATATCTCCCCTTATCCACCAATATTTTTGATCAATCAATATGAAGAAAATGTGAAGCTCTTAGCATGATGTTGTTAGTATATCTTTGCACAATAAATCTTGACAATGTACATGGAGGCTCTTGTATTTATACTTTTCCTAAAATGATACCGATTATCCATCTCAATATCAAGATGTGTGGTCCAATATTGATTCAAATTTGGACACCAAATGTAATTAATATTTTTGAGGAATGGAGTAATTAATAATCATGGCTCAACATTTCTAGTTTTTATTGCATTTATGTTGATATTTTTTATTTTTAACTTTGTGACCAATGATGTCACCTTTTTAAATGTTTGTTAAATTTTAATTTTCCAAAATTAGATATTAAATAATTTTACATGGATTTTTACTTAAGCATTTAATTAGATTTGATTATCTAAGTGAATCTAATTAGGCTTTCTACAATTCTTAGAATTTGATTAGCTATCATGCCTCTTAATCAGAGAAATTAATTTGTTACGTCATACTTTGAATGGAAATAAATTATAATAAGGTGATGATTAATTATAGGTAAATTCCTAAATTAGGGACATATTATTATGGTTCAACAATTGGATGTTATGTGTGCAAAACAAAATAGAGTTTTTGCGGTTTTGGTACAGTTTATGCATTATTGTGACAAGTCATTAAGATTTTAGATTTTTACATGGCAGTGGTGAGAATTGAGTGTCTAGATTTTTACTTTGTTTTATAAGGTGTAAAAACACACTAGGAACATTAATATATTTACAAAGAATGAAAAAATGGTTTGAAATGAAGTTGAAAACAATTTAGCTAAAGAAATAAATAGTGACCCATGATGCACCCTCAAGAGGGTAGGTAGAGATGAAAGACATGCATGGGATTTTAAAAAGGAGATAAAATAAATAAGTAGAATAAATATATTAACCCATGGGTGAGGTAAATAAAAATAATCTAATGTTGGTACTTTCTAGTTTCTAATGGTTAAGGAAAAATAGAAATAAATTGGCCCCAAGAAGGAGGGAAGTGGGAAGGATACATCCCAAGACAAGAAACACACTTTAATCTACCTTGAATAAGGTGAAAGATTAGAGATTAGAATTAGAATAAAGAATTTATGATGGATTTGGCCCCAAAAATGGTTGTCATGGTTCATTTATAATAATGTGCCCTAGTATGGCATATTTGATCATGTGATTTATAATAATGTGCCCCAGTATGGCAGATTTGATCATGTGATTTATAATAATGTGCCCTAGTGGGGTAAATTTGATCATTTGATTCATTGAATTGACCTAATAAGTTATTTTTTATTATTTATCAATCTAAATGGGTTTACCTAGTAGGATATATTTAAATTTGGAGAAATGTCGATTAGGGACATGATAAATTGGTTGGAGAATAATAGATAAGGAGAGTTCTTGTTGCATCATTACTAATTAAACTTCCAATGTCTATATTTTTTATATAGTAACCAAATGGTATACACCATGATATAAAATACCATGATGTCTAATCCTTAATGCGCATAAGGATCGACCCTTGATCCAATAGACAAAAGATAACCTCATGCCAATGATAAAAACTAGGATGGGAATGTTAGTGTATGCCAATTGATAGACTCAATTATAACCGCATAATAAAAAACACCATGATGATGACCTTGTAAACATTGTAGACTGATTTAGGTAAAAAAATCAAAGGGAAACAAATAGGCATACACCAAAACAAACAAACATGGACTGAAATAAAATCAATAAAAAGCATCCAGTTTCTCAAAGAAACACATGAAGAACAATGCAAATACCCCAAACATTGCTAGTAGATCCATGATTCCCCCTCAAGAGGAGAGAAGATAAATTATTTATTTCCAATAAGGCCCTCTAATATAATAAATAAACATGTGTTCTAGTAAAAGAGGCTGAAAATAGAGTAATTAAATTAAAATTCTTCAAAATGGATAAACAAGGAAAAAATGAGCCTTCCAGAAAGAGAAAAGGCTCACAAATAGGCCCAAGGGATAAAAATTTAGAATTTTGAATACAAATTCACCCCTAATGGGTGAAAAACATTCGTTTTAATCTTTAATTATTGCAATTCAGAGCTTTGATTTTTACACAACAGAGAGATAAAAGAAATGGTGAATATCCCTCACCATAAACACCTTGGGGAGCAGATTTGAGAGTATCAACAATTGCTAGAGATCAAATCATCAGTAAGTACCCCTTTTATTTGACTACATTCATATTTATATCATTTTTCAATAATGATAAGTATACGAAAAGGCATTTTCACCATTCTTAAAAAGGGAAAAATAGTAAAATCACTAACATAAATGGTGGGAATGCCACATGAACAAGGATATCATGATCGTTTTAGTATAATCATCTATAAAAGTAACATTATACAAAGAACCATTAAGAGATACAACTTTAAGAGGTACTACAACATCACCATGAATTAATTTTAGAGAATGAGAGAAGTCCACATCATGACTCTTGTGAAATGGACTAGTAAGAAACCCTCACAAATTTCATGATGAAAAGAGATAAAAGGTAAACCAAGAAAAAAATCTTATGAGAACATATATCATGTGAAATTATAAAATTAACATGTACTAATATTTCATGCCATAATTGAGATTCATTCTTACTATGATACAAAATTAAATATACTAAAGAACTAGATTGGTTTCTAATTGACCAACTATCTTTAAGTAATTTTGAAATGAAATTATCATTCTTAATTTAACAAAAATATAATATTTTTTTCTTAAGCTTCGGTACATATAAAATACCATTAATAACAACATTCATAAATTTTGCCTTTCCTTGCTTAGTTGCTTCTAAAAATGAGTTATCTCATAATTAAATATTTTCAAAGATATCACTAGAATCGTACAAAATATTAGATAATCAAGTCATATGGTGTTATGCACTACTATATATAATCCATTAATTCTCATTTAAAGTGACTAAAATAACATATACAGTAATAACATTAGAATTATGATTTTGATTGTTATTCTAATTAGGGTTCTTATTATTTTATTTGTTTTGATTATATTGATTTCCTTTGTTATTTTTACAAGATTTATTTTTAACTCTTTATTTATTTTTATAACAAGTTTACCTGCTATGACCAAATTTACCACATAGATTATAATTTCCATTAAACTTAGGTTTATGATTCTTATTAGCAGATTTCTTGCTCGCATTTTTGTCTTTAATAGAATCAAGGTTAGGTTTTTAGTTTTTATTATTCTAAAAAATAAGGTTGAGAATGAGAAGGGACCGAGTGGCATTCCCTTTATAATCAAAATTATACATCACTTGCTCTTATTGAATCAAAAGAGCCGATAGTGTAGTGAGTTCTGGGATGTATTTCTCTATTTGGTCTTTTGAATTCAGAATTGAGATAAAATTACAAAAAAAGTCATGAATGTTAAGCAAAAAAAAAAATACAAAAACTTATCTTGAATAGTATTACAGTCATATTCATCTAATTGAGCTTTAATTTTCTTTATTTTAGTAAGAAAATTAATAACTTTTTTACCACCTCTCATAGGTGTAGTCGATAAATCAAGAATCAATTTAATAATTTTAAATATATGAGTTTCATCATGCATGGACTCAAGAAGTTTCCAAGCATCTCTAAGATAATCTTGATGGTCAATATGAAGTAGGAAATCATCCTTAACACTCTAGAAGGTAATCTATATGGCTTATTATGATTTATATTGAAACACATTTGAAAGCCGAGGTGTCATATGTCATCCTAACGGGCCTTTTTCAATGTCAAGACAATGTTACATAGCGTTCACACCATAAATTATGCTTTAAAGTTAATTTTAAATATATTATAGTTTTAACCATAAACATTTGATATTTATCTAGTACAAATTTATCTAAATCCATAGCTTCCCTTTAAGAATGATACTATAAAACTATATAAAAGATAAAAATTAAAAAAATTAATGAGAATTTATACTCTTTTTGAAAATAAATTAAATCATAGTTGTAAATAAACAATAATTGTTCAAATTAATTTTAGACAAAGTAAAAATTGTGAAAGATTGTTAAAAAATGGTTCTGTAAGTATCACAATAATACATTAATGTAAGAACAATTATTAAAAATGAACATTGTTTAATATTAATTTAACTTTATTTGATATTAAATAAAATTATAACTATAAATTATTAACATATTTTCAAATATATGCTAAATAATGAAAAAATTAAAGCAAGAAAACTCTAATTTATGTGTCACAAGTGTCTCCCACAAATAACTATTTAAACACTATGATTAACAGAGGTGTACAAAATATAATAAGAATATTCAAAACAAAAAATGTACCACATGAATGTATGCATAATGTGCTAAAACCTATAAATTGACTCGTTACGAAACTATGGTCAACTAGGTTTTGACTAGGTCAAATGTAGAAGAAATAACAAGACTAGAGAGGGGTTTGCACGTGACAACATTGCATGAAAAATAATAAATGAAATTAAAATTATCCTAAATTTGAATGAATTCAAAAATAAATCAAAAAAATTATTTAGAGGGTTTTGAACACTTCAAAATTACAAGAATTTTATCAAAATTACAACCACCAATCAATCTAAAAGGCTAATCAAAGATTTACATGCACAAATTAAGATATATATACCCTTTTTCTATCTGATTTTTAATAAGAATAATAAATTTATAAATATGGTTCATCTAAATTTAATAGTAAAAAAAAATTTCTATTATTAATTTTCAAATAAAAAAGCTTTAGTCAGGAAGGTGGGACCAAGAGTTTGGTAATGTGGAAATTTGAGAATTAAAAAATATATAAATAAATAAATAATTTTGAAAACTATGTAACATAAAATAAATACATGTAGCTTCAAAATGGCACTCTTGTAGGTGAATAAATTCTCACAACAAATTATATAGGCTTCAAAATGAAGTGAAAATTTACCAATCACCTATTTTTTCATGAAGAAGATAGAACAAGATTCAAATTTTAATTTTTGATGTAAAAATGAAAATTTTATGTGAATATTTGCTGTTTTAGGCCATATAATGGCATTTTAGGAAGCTTGAGAAAATTCAACAAGAGCCTCTAATGCTTCAGGATGCCAAGAACAACATTTTCCCTCTTAGTTGTATTAAATAACAATGTTCAACCTAAAAGAAGAGTCTCAAAATCTCTATAAATTTTTTTGACAAAATTATCAAGAAGGATGTTATACAAGTGTAATAATGACATCCAAAGTAGTAATAAGACTTCAAAAATAATTACTAGTTATTCTAATAGAGGTCTAGTAACCTCAATTAAAGATTTGAATGATCAAATTAGCCGCTAACAACATTATATGACATATTCAATCTTCCATAGATCACCTAGGGTCTAACCAAAGGCTGTACAATGCATTATAAGAGGATAAAATAAATAATATGTATATATTTTATCTTTTTTTAATAAATGATTTAAATCCTTCACAAAACAACCACCAAGAACTTGTGAATCAACCAACACTTTATCCTCACTCTGGTACCATGATAAATTACACATAAACGTAAGATTCAAAGATAAGTTATAGAAGGTATTGATATATGAAAGTATAGAATGATCAAAGATCAATGATTGTAGTGACATAGATATTAGGTGAGAAAACCTTCAAGGGAGGTAAAAACCCTATAGTGATTATTCAATATTAAAAAACCCCAATACATCAAATCCTCTTCGAATCCTTTCTTCTCAAATAGAGACTTCACTAAATTATTCTTAGACAAGCATTTTTCACATGAAAATATGGTAACATTCTTCAAAAAATCTTGTGACAAATTCATAATAATCAATTGACATTTACAAAGAGTAAAATGTTTTTAATAATAGGGTGTGGAAGTGGACCATTATAACTAACAAGTCCAACCTCACCTTGAGGAATAAATTGTAAAATATATTTAATTTATTTACAGAAGATTACCTTGTGCTAATAGACAAAATATATTTATTTATTTATTAACCATATAATTTAATGGTAAAATCTCACTTCAACATTAATTCTTCTGATAATTGAAAGACACTCCATGTATGAGGTTGGTTGTCAATAATGTTGTCATTAATATTAGCATTACATGAGAATACTTGAAAGTTTAGAATTGAAACTTATTTTTGAATGTCTCCTGGAGCATTCATCATGGATATACAGTGACTAATAAGAATGCTTTAATTTTGATAAGATGCATTTATGGGTTGTAATTTTCCATGTATTTGAAACATAGGAATGGACTCATTTTAACTATCATTTCATTGTAATTTAGCCTCATTTCCTTATTTATGAACATTGTGTATAGGAACACTAATATCACATGATGTAATTAAAGAAATAATTATATCAGTTTGAATGTTGTGAGGATTTTTAAGACTATTATTTAAGGAATCATTGTATTTAAGCTTAGTTGACATATCATGTTTACTATTATGGGAAATATCTTGAATACTTGGATGTTCAATACATGAAATAAATTAAATTTCACTTTTTTGTTCGCAATTCATCATTGTATGAAATTATTCCTCTTAGTCACTAGGGATATTATAATCATTTTCATTCAAATAAAGGTTATCACAATTATTTTATTCATTTTCACATGCATCATGTACACTACTTTGACTAGTGATTTCATTTTCATGTTTACATTCTCAAATGAGAGGGAGAGAAAGATCACATGCATTTGTATTGAATTGATTTTATGGAGAAAGAAGGGGTGTTTTAATCCTTTATTTTATGTAATGTAAAAGAATGATATTTAATCTTTTGATGATAAAGAGAGGGTAAATAATGAATTTCATTTGTAACATTTATATCATTGAGAGGTAGAGAGAGAAGTACTTTCACTAGTTTTCTTTGCTAAATAATTTTCATCTTTCATATCATTTTCAACATTTTGTAAATAATAAAGACACTCAATTTTTGTAATGTGATCTTCATTTATTAGAGGATATAATCATTAGTTTGTTTATTCATTGATATAATGAGAAAAATCTATGCATGAAATATTTTTATGATCAATATTTGAAATAAGTTTATTTATTTTTCTTGCATGCATTTTCATTTTATAACATTGAAAGAGATGCAATTCACTAGTAAATGGTAAAGAAAAACAAGGAGTTTTATCAAGAAATACATCATTATATTGAGCTAGGCTCCTCACACTCACTTTCTAAATATGTGGAATAACTATCATAATCGTAATCATAAGTTGTACTATGAGTCTCTATATAATCATTAGTATTTTAATTTACATTAATTATATCATTTTCCATTCATTAACATAAATGTATTAAGTATCTAAAAAAAAAAGATTTTAATATCATTTATTCTTAGCCATTAGATCCTCATAAGAAATGTATTGATCATCAAGAAGATTAAATATAAAAACCAAAGGATGAGGATATTCAATTTTTTCACTATGGGTAATCATTTTAAGTTTAATAAACCTTCACATACCCAAAATAAGGAGCATAAGGGTAAGGGAAATAATGAGAATAAACATTACCTATATTATGTCCATGCAAAAATAAAATATGGAAAATAAATGTATCCACATGAAACTCTATAAAATTGAAACCCTAGACTAAGCTAGGGATTGGTTCAATTAAACATAGAGGTTGCATTCACTATAATGTTTCATTCAAAATGGGTCTTACACAAACAACCTATAGAAATAAAACTTTTACTGAAAGAATTTAATCAATTCAAATATAAGAATACAATAGAATTTTGACAATAAACTCATTCAAGCATGTGAAATAAATATAAAAAACTATTGTACTAATGTTTAGAAGAGATAGTATCTTATTCATTATCCTTTTATACACTTTCATTATCACCCAATTACATCTAACTACCCTAACCCAACTCTATGTCTGATTTGTTTTGGATTATACTACTTTTTTTATTGATATACTAGTATCAAATATGGGACACTAATGTTGATGTTAGTGTCCTAATATTTATGGTTTTATCTTTTTACTGTAGTGTACTCAATTTATTCATGAACATACACCAATAACTATACTTATTATTTTTTTGAAAATGTGAACCATCACTTATGATGCAATTAAAAAAACCAATACCTATCCCTTTGTCTTTCGTACATATGTGGCTCGATAAACATGAGTTAGCATGTAAGTTGAGTTAATCCTAGAAACCATGTTGTTGTTAAGTGCTTCCTACATATCCATATACTCTAAAGATAGCCTCAGACTCACATATAACTCTCCCTCCAATGTGTATATGTGTAGTAGTGATTATTCAACTCTATGCTCTTTCTCCTATTACAACCCTTGGTATAAGCAATTCAAGTGTAAATTGACCTTTTATAATAATTCAAACTTTAGTTATAAAAACATAGTATAAGGTATGATTCAATAGCTTTGAATAACATAATATGTATGATAATTGGGAGAATTAATTGATAAAAAATATTATGCCCTAGATTTGTATATATAGGGATCCTTTTAAATTTGAATTAAGACCTAGTGTCACAAAAAAAATCCAACCATAAAAAATCAACCCATTTAAAATCATCAAAATTTGAAAATTACAAAAATAGAGAAGAGGATAAGCTGGGAAACTACTATAAAATTTTGTATAGAAGCATGGATGTTAGTTTCCTAAAGTTGATTATTGTGTCCAAAAGCTCAAAAGATATAATCAAGACCATAAGATCTCAATGATCCTTTTAATACATTGGACGGAGCATGGGGGAGTGAATAAATAGAGCTAAAATATCAACAACAAAAAATAAGACACACAAAGCCCAAGAGGCCCATGAAATACTATGCCACTAAGTATTGAACTCTCTATCAAAATTTCTATACATAAAAAAGCTATGTAAAAATATGGTTGTCTACACACGTGTCATGCTAATATTGAAGATAATATCATTTGATATAAAAACTATTAAAAAAATATTTAATCACCCTTATCCAAATAGTATTCCATGCATATGTTGACTTTTTTTGGTGGTCATGGAGACTCTATGGACCATGTAACACAATATGCTTGTTATTTTTTCATTGGGTTAAAGATGGATGTATGTTTTTAAAAGCTTTCCATAGAAGTTTAACATGATATTCTTGGTATTGGTTCTATAGTATTCTTAATTGTTTTATACCTAATTTTAATAAGTTAGAATACATATTATTATCATATTATCATAATAATTAAATGCCTAAATTGACATTATAACATTTACAAGGCATAAAACGAGGTGATGATGAGTCTATTCAAGATTATTCGCTATGATTTTAGACTACATTACACTCTTTGACATATATACCCTTAGATTTGGAAATATAATTCATATTGAGTAAGGTTATTATTTATCCATTTAAATACATAGCATTGCATAAGCCTTATGTTTCTTTTGATAGCTTATTTATGGATGTGAGCATGTGAACTGCTAACAATAACATATATTTAAATGCATATTATCTAAAAGGTATTTTTTGGTTAAAAATGGTTTAAAATGTAAGGATTTGACAAAAAATACTCATAATACATCTCCAATACTTTATTCTAAACCAATAATTCATAATAATGAACAATAAATAAAAGCCTTAGATAGAGGAAAAACTAAGATTATAGAATAACTACTATAGTAAAAACATCTACTTATAATAAGATACAACCAATTCAATTTTATCACATTAGAGATCAACCACATGATATATTACATACATTACTAGATAAGTAGTTGATCACTCTTCCTTCGAATTATTATCATTCATCACACATATTTGAGAAGATAAAATGGAAAGCATTTTTCACTTACCATGTTATTAATGGGCATCATGATATGATTGTTATGAATTGTGATTAAGTATTATGTCCCTTGAAAATATTGGAGTTATTATATTTTATACAAAGACAATCCACAATAAGATTATGGTTCTTGATATCATCGTATCTTACAACATGTTCCTTGGCAACCCATCGACACATCATATGTGTGTGATTGCTTATTCATGTAGTTAGTGCATAAATTATATAAATAATGGAAAATTCTACACAAAAGAAGTTAATACTAATCCATGCAGTATTCAAATACCAAATCCCAAATCTCAATACCATATTCTGACTATTTCCCATATCAATAGTCCACCTCTCCTTGAATTTGTTAACATGCATTCTAACTTACATGTCACTCTTGTTAATTCAAATGATGATGAAATAAATATATTAAAAAATTCTTACAATACCAATTGATTACTTCCAATATAGTAGAATGGTTCCCTTATTATTTACTCTCATGTGATCGTACCATTCTCTTAGTTGATAATACTATTGGTACTCGCCCTCCATGAAATTCATATAAAGCCTCTTAAATAAGATATGGTTTCACTTGTAATGAATATGGAGTACTAAAACATTTTCAATATCTTTTAACTATGTCCCCTCATAAATTTAGAAACATAGTTATTTACACCACTAAATCTCCTATGTAAAATGATGCATGAACTATTTACCACACCTATGATGATAATTATATCATGCTCCAAGTGATTTAAATTTTAAGGGATTATGGAGTTTAAATCCTAAAATGTTTAAGGGTATGAGTATAGTAAATCAGGGGGAAAATATTCGATAAATACAACCATTAATTTATAAAAGAATTAACTTGATAGATAAATTAAAAAATAACAATGAATGACACAAACAAGTAATTAGTTGGAAACTGACTAAGATGGATGATTTGGGGCTAAAAATAGGTGTAGAAGTTGATATGAGTGTCACAAACAAGATCCAAGAGTTAAAAACCCTCTTAGATAATAATGTGGTACCTTAGATAGTAGCACACTACACTAGTGTCTTACTTACCATGCTAGTATCCCTTTTCCATAAACTATATGATCTTTTGGGTGTACTTATGGTTGAGTATGATTTTCCTATACATCTTTGGATTTTCCCTAATTCACTATCTATGTGCTATTGTTGACTAATTTAGGAATAAACCCTAGACCTTCATGTTGGTAGGGTATTTGAGTGGCTCAAATAGCAAGTGTGATGTTATATGGGTATGATGGACATCCTCAACATCCCACTATGTTGAGAGTTTCATACATAACAATGCCTCGAGAGGGGATCAAGCTTGATGTAGTTCTCCCAATCTAAGTGTTGGTTCAAGTGAAAGTGAATGCTAGTATAAGTGTTGAACTGAGTTCTTTGAGTGGGGATCAAGACTAGAACTCTGTGTATTGTGATTTTAAGATGGTTGTAGATGATTGTATGTATAATTTAGGGTATAATAAGGATCAAATACCTTGATTTTTCACTACTTTTCTTGAGCTTATTTGTGAGTATTTTCATCTAATTTCCATCTAGTGGATAAAATGCTAAAAGACATGTATTTATATTGATCTAGTGCTTGTGTAGAGTGTGAAATAGGTCTAGGTTGACCTTAGTTATCTTAAGAATTTAAAACATATCCATTGATATTGAAATTAGGAAAGGGACACTAGCACAGTCCCTTGGTCACTACTATAGTTCATAATGTCCAAAAAACCACACTAGTGTACAGGTGGTAAAAGCTAGTGTAATAGGGGCCCTGATCTTTAAAGTAAGGTCTTGGACTAATTTTGAGATGTCTAAGGATGTGTAATACCCAAAAGAAGATGTATAAGAGTTGAAAGAGGTCATTAGATAGGTCTAAGGATAAACTAGGGATGGATGGCCTCAAGTGACATTCATTACAATCAAGTGATCTTTTATATGACTACTTTCTTCCCCCCTCCCCCCCTTAATTCTATAAATGCAACAAAGTGAAATGATTAAGATAAAGAAAAAATAAGCATACTTATACTTAACTAAGAGTAAAAACCCTTGAATATGGGTTTAAGGATGTGAGTCATGGTCCATTTCATATCCTACAAATGAAACATGGATGAATCAATCCTTACTTAAGAAATATCGAAAACAAAGAGAAAATTGAGTAAAGAGATAAGAGAAAGAGGAAAGGAATGAATACACCTCGCTAGGTACATGAACTAATTTAAAAATATGGTAAAATCATGTGTGTAGATGGTGATCAAATGGTGAATAACTTGGTATGAGCTGATGGATTGCTTAGTACCCATGTGTGGGTGGTTCAAGAACTCAATCTATTTTTTACTCCATCATTGCCTACCCCTACTTGGTGGATCATACACTATGAATAACGTAGACTATATTGATGACTTTTCTAACCCTCCTATGTATGTAGATCAAAAACTCAAGTAGGTTATAACTCCATCATTGTCTATCCATGTGTAGTAGATGTATATGTAACTAACACTTTGAAATATAACTAAATTTATGTGATGTAATTGAAACTATGTAGGATGGCCCTAGGGACATTTAGAAACTTTGAAATGAAAAATGGCCAAGGAGCCTCTTGACAATTCAAGAATGTATCTTAAGGATTACATGAAAATGCCAACCATTATAGATTGAATAAGGCATCAATCTAGTGCCTAACTAAATCATATGGTGCTTATTTTATATAATGCAAATAATGACATGGAGTTTGTCATCTCATCTGATCAACTGGTGCATAAGTGAGCATACAAAAATAATGTGCCATGAACATGCCCCCAATATAATATCTATGCATACAAATTCTAGAATAAGTTATAATAATCTATATTTGAGCATATCTAAAACTAAAATGGGAGTAATCATGGCATGCATGATGTCCCCAATCTAAGCAGGTATGATTCTATGTAAAATTGAGCATAAACTGATCAAATATGATAGCATGTGACTAAAAATATATAAATCTAGACTGTGACTTATGTGTTCTTATGTAAAGTATGGTTTTTAGTATTTTTAGGACTATAGGATAGTAGAGTGGTTATTTGTATAGTAGTGCACTATACTAGTGTCCTCTACTCCATGCTAGTATCCTTTTGTGTTTTTAAGTGGAAACTAAAACTAATGTGTTTAACTATTTTACATAGTATGTTTCCTAATTTTGAGCTCTATAATATGTGTCTATGTGTTAAAAACTATATATGAGTGCACTCAGATGACCTAATATATGTGAAAAACCTCTATGAATGTCCCCTCTTTTGAGGGGAGTTATTCAACATGTGTAATAATTATCCTAAAAATAAAATATATGCAACTTGTGTTAAGCCTAAGAATATATGTTATATGTGTAATAAACCAATATAATATGTACACATGATATCAAAATGTAAGATAATCTAAGCATAAGCTTGTAATGTGTGATGTATGTTAGGTCAAACATTCACAAAGTTGTCAGAATAGAAATAACAATGTACGCATATATATAGGTAAAAAATCTAAGTAATAATCTATGTAACTACGTAGGGGGATTGGGTATGATGTCCTTTAAATCACCCAAGGAGGAAGAGGATATAAATGAGGTCCCTCATGGTATCAAAAAATTAATGTATATGTAATAAATAAGAGACATGTGTCATGGCCATGACACATACATGAAAGCATACATACAAACAAATGAGGCATGGAAAGTAGGCCAAGGGGCCATAATATAAGGGATATGTGCACATGTCACTAAATATAAGAAATCAATACATAAAATTACATGTTTAAATGTCCACATATGTAAATAAAAAGCAGGTGGGCTTACATCCATATGGAAGGAATGTTCAAATGTCTACATACACAATCAAGAAAGCACACATAAGTACAAGGTAATATGTCCAAAGCATACATATAATGAATGGAAGTGGCACAGAACCATAAAACAATGGCATATTCAAATTTCCTCAAGTAGATGTAAAGTCAAAGAGACACAACAAAATTTATTCTCAGAAAGCAATAAATAAAAGTATGCATGAACATGTGTTACAAATCCACATAAGAGAAAATATATACATAAACCAAGTCTATAGTAGTAGTAATCATTAGAAAAAACAATGTGAAGTATATGATGATCAATATCAATATATAAGCATTGCAAAATCTATGATATTGAGTATATAAATATATAACCTACAAAACTAGAAACTAAGCAGTATGATACCCTCAATGTGTGAATGTATCAATGTTGAATCAATGTATCTATGTATGTGCCCCTAGTGGGTAGATATTAGCAAATTTGGATCATTGTGCTAGACCTAGGTCTTGTAATGATTTACTAACAATCATTAAGAAAAGTTGAAGGGACTATTTCAGATAATTTAGACTTATCAATAGTCAAAGTGAAAATAAATATCAATAATTTGCTTAAATTATTAAAAAAATATAATTTTGAATTCTCTTCAATCTAATAAATGGGGAATAGATCCAAATTATTACCATACTCTCCATATGCAACTTGTGTAGAACCCAAAAACTATTCATTTTCAAAGATTATCTCCCATCCAATTTAGGGACATGAGTCCAAATTATCTAAAATAGTCCTTGAATCATGTATGTATGGTGAACATAATTATACTAAGATATCTATCATATTTAGTCCTTAGCAAATATAGACAATGTAAACATGGATATGTAAACAATTTAAATTTTGTGTTTTGAAAATATTATATTATTTTTATGTTTTTTGAGTATAAGCTATGTACTAACAATCACGAAAATGAAACTAGGTATAAGGATCAAGATAAAGGAAACTATGTACAAGAAGCATGATAAATGAATCTATGTACATGGAAACTAGGGGTAAATGAAACTATGTATAAGTAGGCTAGAAATTTGTGAAACTATGTAGAAGGGGAGTGCTATGGATAAGAATTTATGTGTTCATAAGGAATGGTGCTATAATCCCAACATGTCATTGATGGGATGCTTCTATGTGACATAGGTGGCATTGTCATTTTTTGAATGGCTTTTATCATAATAATCTAGGTTGTTCCAATTGTATTCTTCATTTTGATTAACAATTTTAGGATTATTTATTGGTATATTTCCATATAAAATTTTATCCACTATAGGTATAGATTGTTTTGAAGACTCTATTTTTAGAAACACTCTTTTGAGAATGGTTGTTTGCTTAGCCTACTTTTGAATGTTCAACTTAATTTCTTGCTCTTTTTATAACATTACCTATGCATCTAGATATTTTTCCTTGATAAGTTATATCTGTGAATCATTTTCCTTAGTATGTTACATAAATACTAATCCTTAGTGACCAACATTATCAACTATGAGAATAGGTGTAGTGATGCCTTGGGCATATTTTACCAATTCTTGACCTTGATAATCAAACTCTTATAAATATTTTTACCAAACCCATACTTTTTTGAAAGTGGAATGTCATTTTGGAGATTTATATTTGTATTCTTAACTTGTATTACTTGTGCTTGTTGTATTGTTTCTTTCTATAATTTTTCTTTGTGAACCTTTCTTTGTTCTAAATTATACTTTGGTAACCACTTTTCCACTATTTATGAATTTGACCCTTTTTGAATATGTTCTTATATCATTGTGGATTACTTAAATGATTTATTTTGTATAGTTTAAGCATTATCAATGATGTGTGGTATATGCTTTTTTAATGCCAAACATGAATCTACGTGATGATCATGCAATCTATGGTATATACAATAGTATATAGATCTCCTTACTAGATGTAGAGGAGGTAGGTTGATCAACTTAACTTTAACCATTTACCTTAAAATATCACTTGAGATTCAATTTGATCTTTGAGTAATTTTTGAATCACTATTTTTAGATGCTCTTTTTTTAATTTCCTATTTTGATATGTAACATTGTTTGTCACAAATTGACTAGGTGAAGATGCATATACATGATCAAAATTCGTGTGTCTTAGAGGCTTTTATTTTTTAATCTTATCTTCCAATACTATATTATTTTCATGTAATATTTGATTTTAGTTTTTCAATTCTAAAATTATCTTTCTCATATTGATAATTTCATCCCTTAGAGTTTCACAAGTGTAAACCCTAGTTGCTTCCAATTGAACATGAAAACACACATCTTGAATAACATATATGGGATGACAAGGGTTTGAAGGATGGATATGCTAAGTATAGACATTTTAAATAGTATCATAGGCTTCAACACCTCTTGGAGGAGTTATATCATGGACATAGTTAGGGGTAAAATAGGTATCACCCTCTTCGAGATGAGGAGGAGGAAAAGAATCTTTTTTATCTAAGAAATTTTGAAATGCAACTCAGAAGAGGGTTTCTAGGGTAGAATACATCAAGTAAAAACCCTAAAACAATCACTAAAAATAATAAATTAAAGGATAAAAACCCTAATTGCATCTAGGACTAGGGGTTTTATGTTACTCAAAATAAGTTGGGTTTACCAAATAATTTAAATTTTAAGGTATTATGCAATTTAAAGCCTAAGTTGTTAAACAGTCTAAGTATAGTAAATAAGGGGATAAATATGAAATAAATACCTCAATTGTTTTGTAAATTAATTTAATTAATTGATTATTCTAAAAGTAGTAATGAATGAGACATATAAGTATGTAGCTGGAAACTAACTGAGATAGATTATCTAGGCATTAAAAACTAGTGTAGAAGATGATCTGAGTGTCATAAATAGGATTCATGTGTCATAAACCCTCCTAGATAATATTTTGGTGCCTTGGATAGTATCACATTACACTAGTTTCCTCACTATAATGTTAGTGTGCTTAATGCAAAAATGATGCAATCTTCTAGGTGCACTTCTAGCTAAGTCTGATCTAATTGTGCATATGTGGATGAGCCCTAATTCACTATCTGTGCCTTATTTTTTATTGATTTAGGAAAAAAACCTATACCTCCATGTTTATATGGTAATTTAGTGGCACAAATAGCAAAATTATGATGTTAGTTTAGTAGGTGAGATGTCCTGAACATCCTGCTATGTTGAGAGTTACCTATATACTAATAACTTGAGAGGGGATAGATCTTGATGTAGTTAAACCAATCATAGTGTTGGTTCAATTGAAAATGAATTCTATTATGAGTGTCAGCTTGAGTGATTTGAGTGGAAATTGAAACTATAAATCTGTGTATTCTAAGATAAAGATGGTTGTAAATGATTGTATGTAGAAGTAGGATAGAATAGGGATCAAAGACCTTCATTGTTCACTATTCATTCTGAGCTTGTTTGTGGTTCTTTGCATTTGATTTCATCTAGTGGATAAAGAAATAAAAATCATGTATTTATATTGATTTAGTGCTTGTGTGTAGTATGAAATAGGTATAGGTAAAACCTAGCTATTTTAGGAATTGAAAACATATCCATTGGGGTTGAAATTAGGAAAGAGACACTAATGTGGTTCCTTGGTCTCTATTGTAGTGCAATAATTTCTAAATAACCATGTTAGTGTATAGGTGGTATAACCTGGGGGAGTAGAGGTCTAGATCCCTAGGGCAAGGCCTGGGACTAATTTTGAGATGTCTAGGGATGTGTAATACCCAAATAAAAGATAAATAAGGGTCAAAAGATGTCCTAAGATAGGTCTAGGTCTAATCTAGGGATACATGGCCTCAAGTGACACTCATTTCACTCAAGTGAAATTTTATATTACTACAACAAGCCCAAACAATATATTTATATGAATAACATTATCAAGAGACATTAACAAAAGTATATGCCTTTAATTGTGGTGTCCATGTTATTCATATATCACCTAATACTCAATCAAAACCTAAAGGTTATTTACCCTATATTAATCCAACATTATTAAACACCCCATGGGTAATAAAATAATTTTTTATTATATCATCTTCTGAAAATTTTGCACAACTTAATTTGATGTAACCCACTTTACTAACCATTAATATTATTTCCCCTTCTTACGATTGTACTGATCAATTGAAACTATCACCATCTAAATTTATCCAACCAAAATAAATTGAGACAAATCTTCTTAAAACATCACCTAACATCCCATCTATTAAACAAACCAATATAATTACTATATATCTTGTTGACTTAGCTCAACCCGATCTCACCAACATATAATCTTGATCCAGTACTTTACTTGAAATTTCCTTAGATGATAAAGCAACTAATGTGAGACAAATACATACTTAATATGATATAAAAGGTAATCAAATAATCAAATATTAAATTAGATGTAAAATATTATGAACCTTTACCAATGTTTCCCAATGATGAATCTATGTTATAACTCCACCATGCTAGAAAACCTCAACTTCCATTCCAACATCACAAGCTTGGTGAATTTCAATAGAAGGTTCTTTAGTTAAACAATTTCATTACTAGTATGTATCCTAAAAAATATCTTATTTATTCCTTCCCTCCTACTCTAATTAATTTCTAATATGGAAATGTTATTATTATCAAAGAAACTACAAAACTTGAATAAATACACCTACATGTCTTTGACCTATTACCCTATATGAAGAGCTCACTCTTGGAGAGTATAATAATTTTAGTCTCTTCTTTGAAAAATATCATGAAATGTTTTCTTGATCATATTAATACATTCTTGGAATTAATTATATCATTATTTTCCATAATATCATCACCTACCTAGATGTCAAACATGTATGATAAAAGTAATGACCTTTTCTACCTTATGTCAGAAAGAAATCATCAAATGTTTGGATGATAAATTTATTAAACCTATAGACTACTTAAAATGGGTATAAAAAATGATCCCTATTCACAAAAATTTACCATGTTTATTTTCATATGCATTGGCTTTCACAACTTAAATTTAGCATATCAAAAAGATAATTTTCCCTTACCATCAATTGATACCATTATTGATTCTATTGCTAGTTATGGAATACTATCACTCGTGGATGGTTTATTAAGATATAAAAATTTCACATAAATCTTGAGAATCAATGTAAAACAACATTTACCATATAATGGGCTATCTTTTGTTATGTTAAAATGCCTTTTGGTCTCAAAAATGCTGAAACTACTTATCAATGTGTTATGACCCATATTTTTCATGATCTTATTCACAAAATTGTCAAAACATATGTGGATGATATCATTGATAAATATAAACATTTTATCACTCATATTCATGATTTATCTATCATCTTTGATGAAATAATTAAATATAAAATTAGACTTAATACCTTCAAATGTGTGTTTAGTGTTATTTCTGGTAAACTACTAGGTTTTCTAATCTCTCATTGGGGCATTGATGTTGATCCAGCTATTATCAACATGCTTATTCCTCACTCCATTGTATACATACAAAATACCTTGGAAAACTTAGGTTAATTCATCATTTCATTTCAAAATTAGCTTAACACATTTGTGCCATTAATTCCCTTATTAAAAAAAGGTAACGGTCTAGAATGGATACATTCATTCCTAAAATCATTTGATAGCATGAAATAATGATTGATTCATATTTTTAATCTTTGTCTACCTTCAAATTATCATCCATTAATGTTATATACATCATCTACCCCCATATTATTTGGGGCAATGCTTACCCAACAAGAAGATATCGGTAGATAATATGTTATCTATTATATTAGTTGAGGCTTAAATGATTAAAAAAAGTGTTATACAAAATTAGAATGTGATTATTTATTTATCTATTTCACAGATGAAAAGATATGTCATTATATGGCCCATCAAACTACTTATGCCATTGTCCATTTTGATCCACTTCGTTATTTCTTCTCCAAATATTTTTTACTTGGAGATTGAAATGGTAAATGGGTGTTCCTATTGATGGAATTCAAACTCTAAATTATTATACAAAAAATTATCAAAGGATAGGTCATGAAAAACCAACTTGCAATGACCTCCCTACTAGATACAAACTGCCTTCAATATACCCTTCCTAATGAATATATCCTTTATATATAATGTCTCAACCAAACAATCTCACTCAAAATTTATTTCCATAACTTCATTGCTAATCTAAAAGCAAATAAACATGAATAACCTGATCTTTCTCATTCTACCATAAAATATAAATTAGTCATTAAATAATTACCAAAATTTACAATTGACTTTCATGGATAAATTTTGACACTTCACTTCATTGGTGAAAAACACCTTCAAAGATTTTGGAAATGCTATGTCTTAATAAACCCAGATGGTAAAATGATACCTCTATCATTTATATTAACCTTTGATGTCACCAATAATATGACTAAATATGTAGCTCTCATACTAAGTATCCAAGCTGCAAATGATTTAGACATCCCATATTTACATCATTTGGGTGATTCATAACTCATATGTTGTCAATTTAGTGGATATTATTAATGTAAAAGTGAAAATTTTAACACATATCATCAAATTGCCATTACAATTACCAAAGAATTCACCTTTTTCATATTTAATGAATCCCATGAGATTAAAATGTTATATAAAATTCTCTCACTTCATTCACATCATTATTTCATCCTCATCGAGTTCTTCATGATTCTCAATTCCTTATTAAGATGAAGAAATCACTTTATTCTATATAAAATAAAATTGATTCACTAATTTGTCACATAGAATTTGTCACTATTAAAAAATGGTCATGGCACAAAAATATCATCCAATTCATTGAGCATCATACTTACCCTCCAAATGCAGATTCTTGTGAAAAGTCTCAAATCCAAAAAAACACATACAAATGTGTACTTAGATATAATACCCTTTATTATAATAACATATAAGGCACCATAATCCATTATGTAATTCCATGAGAATAAACTAATCTCCTTAAATAAGAACATGGGGGTACCTATGGTGGTCACTATAGTGGCCATCCTACATCCCATAAATTCCTACACATGGGTCAATTTTGGCCTACTCTAAAAAAGATGCCATCAATTTTGTTAAAACGTGTAATCCTTGTCAACTTCATAATGATCTTATTCACTCTCATCCAGATGAAATTAAAACCTTGGAGTCTCCTTGTCCATTATCTACGTGGGGATTAGATCTCATTAACAAATTACCTAGAACACAAGATGGTGATGTATGCATTATCACCCCCATATAATACTCTACCAAGTGGGTAGAATCCATGCACCTTGTTAACATTATTGGTATTACCATTTCCAAATATATTCTCAATCAAATAATCTATCATTTTGGAGTTCCTCATACCATCATTCCTGACAATGATGGAATTCCAAAAATAAAGACATGAAACAACTATTTTTAAAATTCAAAATTACAAATAAATTATCTACACTTTACCATATTCAATGCAATGGTCAAGAATAATCCACCAATAAAATTCTTAACAAAATCTTGTAAAAGACTATTAGAGAATATTTTATTTATTGGCATCTACAAGTATATCTCGTACTATGGGCTTATTGCACTAGCATATGTACTACCATTGGGTCAACACAATTTTCATTCATATATAGATATGAGTCAATATTATCTCTAGAATTTGAGCTACCATCCCTATGCAGTTATATTCATGGTATTATTCCTGATGAGGAACTAAATGAATCATATCTTCATGCTTTATATTTATTTGATGCGCAATGTATGGTTGCATTATAACATAATCATTAGTACAAATCTTGCATTGCTAAAACAATATAATAAAAAAAAATCAATATTATTGAGCTAGTCTTCAAACTAGATTATATACATGACAAAGAAGTCAAGTATGCCCAAAACTAGTGGGGTCCTTACCTTGTCAAAGATATCCTTTGTCCTAGTACTTATAGATTAAAAACTAATAAAGGACATATTTTCAAAGAACCTACTATCAGTCAATTTTAAAGAAATAGTTTATTTAAATAATTATTATTATACATGTTATTTCTCACATATTTCCATATATTGTAAATGCTAACACTTTTTGTAGGTTTTATGCAAGATCGAACATATATAACATTATTATTAGTATCCTTAGTTTTTATCATCAATTGGTATGTCTATCTATCTATACTTATTTTACTTTATGAGTTGAAACATAAGATTATGGATAGGACTCAGTGATCCTCATAAATATCTCTTATTTCCTAGTCCAATCTTGATGTCTCTTTTTTATCATGATTTTTCATTTTAAAAGATTATTTTTATTTGGCTTATCTCTTATGAGTTGTAGTATAAGACATTAGATAATACTAGGCCTTCGTCACAAAATTTTCATTTTATAAAATATTTTTTAAGTTAAGTGTTTTCCTTGAAAATTAGTGCATTGGTTTAAGGATTATGATTTTAGACTTTCAAAATTAGTTATTTTATTTTTTTGATAATAATATTAACAAACTATTTCACATCTTTCCTACTCTTACATTATATTTTATGATATAGAGTCATGATTACCAATCATTGTATCATTTTCCCATCTTTTACTATTTGAGGTAACTCAGTCATTCCATGTTATTTCTCATCTTCTCCCCTATGTTCATTCCACTTTAGGTGCACCAAGGTTACTTTGAATATAGAATTATTGTTTAACATACAAATAGAAGAGTCTTAGACACTATGTTCTCTAAGTTATTTTGCTTAGCTATCGAGACTAAGTTTTCTAGTGATAGTCATTTTTAACACCCATGTTGAGTTTTCTGAATACATGTGGAGGATGAGTAGAAAAAGCCATCAAAAACTTAAAATCCCTATCATTTAAAATAAAAGGCAATGATAAAAAGGCATTTATAAAATCAAAAGATAAAATCACACTAAAAGATTTAATTATCAAGCACATCTCCTTTTCTAGTTGAATCTCAAACCCCACAGTTAATCTCATGATAGATTTCAGGTCTATTGGGGTGAAGTATGCCAGTAAACTAGGATAAGATATTTAAAATTTCTCTATAGTGTTACCTACTTTCTCTCTCAAGTACCCAATATTCACAATAGACTGATGGATATGTAAAGGGTCCTAAGGAACGAGGAACACATTGTGGTAAGGTAGGTCTATTTTATTTTTCAAGCAGACAATGTTCATAAGATAATATTTATACTTCATTAGATAATCCAAATTTATGTGGCTAAGGCAAGTTATTTAGAGTCATTAATATAAAATGTCCTTTTTTTTGGTTAATTTAATTTGACTATCTTATTTTCGATAAAGATTCTCTATCTTGGTACCATCTACTTTTATCCCATCACCCATTTCATATTCCCCTTTGACAGGCAATTTTTATTTTACATTTGTTTCCCAATTTTTATATTCCTTTTTATTCATCTTTTCTTAGATATGTTCATAATGTGTTTGTTTTGGTTTAATCTATTTTAGGAACAAAAACTATATCTTTGAGAGACTATGCATTATATCTTTAAATCAATGCCTTATCCTTATTATATTTATTTGGTTTTACTTAAATCTAGTTTATCACATTTTTTATGGACATTTTTTTTCCATTTTTTATTCAATTTTGTCATTGTTGAGTGAGTTTGGATTGTTACTTCTCATTTTTTAATGTTGTTTTATTTTATATTCTTTTATCACATTTTTTCAAGTATGGTTTGTTACTTATTTTATATCAATGTTAGACATATTATTTTATATTTTAGTGTCATTGGTTTGATTTGGTTTATTAATTTTTCTTATTTAAGGTACATTTTTTTGAGTTTGTCAATCATTTAGTAGCCTTGTATCTATTTTTCCTTAGTCTTTTGGTTCTAACTTAGCATTTATAACCATAACTTACCAATTCTCCAAGTGACTTATTCAATTGTGAAAAAAAATATTTATTTTGATTTCCAGGCACTTATTTGCTTCTACTCTTTGGTTTTGTATCATTAAGGTTTATCCAAAGCAGTTAGTGTGCCCTTCATGATCAAGACTAAAACTACAACAGAAAACCATTTAGTGATAAGGTAAGTCAATGTATGCATATGAGACTTTCATTTATTTTTAAAAAAAATCTTTATAGTCATTTCAAAATAAAAAAATGTGTTTATATTTCTTTTGGCAAATTATTAACTCGGCATTGTATATTGATATGTTCTTTCTCAAATCACCATCCCATGTTACAACTTTGTGATATGTTATGAGATTTGAGTGCAACATATGTATAGACAAAAAAAAATAGACTTTACCATTTATTGATGATTTATCTCTTGCAAGAACGTATGAATTTTCAATCTCTCTAAGTTTGTACTTTAAAGTGTGTACCATGAAAGGGCTGGATAGAACTATGTGTTTCACAAGATTGTTAGTCCTTATACCATTACCTAAATATATTACAATTTACTTTTATCTAACTCCCTAATCAATTAGAACTTACTTATACACTCCTCTCAAAAATTCACCTTCCTAAATATCCCCTAGCTAAATAAAGAACTTTTTTTACTCATTTTCCTTCGATGTTAGCCTGATCAATCTTATTAAGAATTTAATGCACATTATGAAACTCTATCATCCCAACCAACCTAGTTTGAGACCTAATGACTATATTTTTTGCCAACAAAATCAACTTGGCTGACCTTTTTAGTGAAATTATTGAGAGGGTTTAAGACCAATCCTTAGATATAAATACCTTCATTCAATTCATTTCTAAAGATATGAGCATTCATTTTCATATTGCTACAACTCACAATTCTATGATTTTTATATTATAGGAGTCATTGCCTAGGGTTTTACCATGGAGGGAAAGAAACTTATCTTGTAGGAAAGTATTGGATGCAAAGTACGTGTATTTTATCCTAGATTTGATTTCTATAGTGTGATCCTTACAAAGCCACAACAACCTCTTACAAAGCATCGTTGGCTAAGGGAGAGATTGAGGTACGATATGTTCAATTCAAAGTAAGTATTCCTAACTTTTACTCTCACATTTAGTAGATAGATATTGCACAAAATATTAGGATGAATGTTTGACTCCTTGTTTATTTTAAGTCTAAAATAACTTGAGTAGAGTTATAATTACATGTTTTATTTTATTTATTTAATTATCTCCCATTATGTTACAAGCTTTAGTGAGCACTAGATTAGAATTATTCTATGTATTGTAGACTTAGATAAAGTTATTGCATAATGTCATTTTTCTAGAGGCTTTGGAACCCTCTTATTTGATATTGTGTTGTAAGAGATCCCTTAGTTAGGTTTAGTGAATCCAGATTGATCATGTCCAAATATAAATAACTATGCAATGAATTATTTTAGTAAGATTACCCTCTCCAAGCTCAGAATCTACTAAGTAGGACAACTTGCAAATCCATTCTGATTCTTTCTATATAGTTTTTAGGCCTCTAGAACTAATATTTCTAAAATATGTTTATGGGATTTTGAGCATCAGTATATCTATTACTACACCTATACATCTTAGATCTGCTTGTACATCTAAAAACTACAAATATTATCTCTTATTTATGTTGAAATTATCAGAATATCAATTGGCATTGTACTTTCTATATTTTTTAATTATTTAGATTCAGTATATTATGTTATTTTATTTGAGTTAATTGGCCTACTTTAGAATAATTTCATTCATCCATTTGATTAGGATACTCTCCTAATAACTATCATCCAATACTAAAAAGGGTTAAACAACAACCATGTCACTTCAAGGACAGAAAGTTAAAATTGACAGTCATCACCACCGATCAAACCATCAAATATGAATGCATTTCAACAACCTATAGTCATCCTCTTTAAATACGTATGACATTGGAAGAGGAGCATGCATATCTTGTATGGGAAAGTCATGCTCACCCTGACTTTGTGAGAGATTAATATGGGATTTTAAGAGAATAAGAGGCATAGGAAGACTTTTAAAATGGTAAATCACAGTGAGTTGTCCCAATGGAAAGACTCATTGTATTTTTGTCTAGTTGTGCCCACTTGTTTTTTCTCTTTTGTGTTTGCCTAGTCCTTGTAACAAAATTTATCAGCATGGCCTTAAGTGGGAATTGTCCTAGGCTATATACAAGACCTTTTGTAAACATTGTAAAGGGTGGCTCTCCCTTGCTTGCTAAACTATGTTGATAGTTGGCTAGCTTACTAGTTAACTACCAAGAGAAGGGATATTTAGATAGAATGCAAAGAGAGACGTTTGAAATTTTATTATGTTCATAGGATTTATTTGTTTATTATGTTTTTTTATTTCTTGATATGTTATACATTTTGAGTTTTAAGTGATTACCAGAGATATTTATTTGTTTGTTATGAATAGGTTAGACTGTGCACTATTTTTATTCTTGGCATTTCAATTAGTCAATCTTCGGTCTCACTTTATCATAGTTAGATGTGTTGATCACTATTTCTATAACAAACTAGATCTTTATTAAAAAAAATTACAGTAAAATGCGATTTTAGTTATTTCCTGTGATGAACTGATCTTGAAAAGAGATATTGATTAAATTCATTCATAATTGATTAGTCCTCAGACACTTTCTCCGTGTTTATTCAAATTTGAGTCTATGACTAGATTTGAAGATGTTGATTGCCTTAAGGTAGATCACAAAGGGCATTGCTTAAGAAAGATCACTACTCAGTTGAAATTTGCACCTTTTTTTTGGTCATACGCTTCCCTCATTTTAACACTTTTTATAGGATTTGATTGTTGTATTATAACATCACTATAAATATGCATCTTTAGGTGTTGTTCTGATCATTCACATGAATCTCCCTTATAAGGTTATAGGTCACATGATTATATTCTTTGCAAACTATATAGGAGAGTCGAAACCTATAATTCGTGCTCTAGTCAAATTACCAATAATCCTAAAATAAAAGAGTGAAAACCCTGAAGTCTTTAGTGTGCATAAAATCCACATCAATAAATTCTAATTGGTACTAAGAGGGTTACATGAATTAATTTATAATATGTCTTATAATCCCTCCTTTATACTGGTCATTCCAATTGTCTAAAACCCATACCAAAACCTTAATATTTTTTTTATTATTTTTAAATTGTATTTGTATAATCCTGTTTAATGTTACTATTATTAAATTTTTGATAGATCTATTTTAATCTTTGACACGTAACTTTCTAGCCGTCAATACCAACCGGGATTCTTTTAATGTACCCATTAATAAACTTTTATCACTTTTAGATTAATTCGTGTATTTAGATATATACAGGTCTATTTAATATCGATTGGTAATTTGGTACTCATAAATAGTCTATCGCCCTCATCGGGAATCATGAAAACTCATTAGCCGTTGAAATTTGTCGGTACTAAATGCAACATACATTTATGAGACGCGGAGAATGGACGATGCGAGACGCTTGGTCTGCCAAGCGTATTTAATGTTTTTGGTTGTCAAGATAGCCCTGACTCGTAAGTCATAAACTTATGGCCAAATGTCTGTGCCCATGCCACGCTTTCCCAGGAGATTTATAGCTTTATATAGTAAAAGCACGGAAGGGTAGAAAAAAATGTATGGGGAATGGCTGACAGAACATGGCTTTACATCATGCCCCTTCAGAGCGTGTTGTGCAAGGCAACTCCCCAAGATACTTCCACGAAGAAACGTTAATGGAGTTCTGTTGAAGTTTCTTTTTCGGGAAGGTAATGAACAGTACTTTCTGATTGTTACTATAAATATAATAGTAAACATTGATATGTTGTAATTGTTTCTTTTCCGAGCTGATTGAAGCAAGTTCGGAGACAAGGATGAGAAATTGTACTGATGATTTGTACAGTTATAGGGGATGGAAGTGGCCTGTTCCATATCTGTTGGGAGGAGTAGGCCTTATTCTGTTTGTAATTGCATTTGCTCTCATCGTTATTGCATTATCTAAGTGTATGAAGACTGAAGATGTCCATGAAAGAAATGAAGCTGCCCTTGAAAGTGATGACAGGACTGGGTGTGCAGAGAAGAATGAGAATGGTAGTTTATCATGCTCTCATGACGAAGTGGAGCAGACTGTAATGGTTATTATGGCCGGTGATGGGACGCCAACGTTCGTAGCAAATGAAAGAATGTTCAGATCAGATGCTGCTGAGTAAAGTGAAGGTGATTGGAAAATATTTTCCATTTCTTGGTCTAATGCCCTGAAGCAACATCTACCCCTCATTATTTGTCTTTCAGGGTCTATCATTGTCAAATAGTTCTTGTCTTCCTTCATAGAGATGGATTACATTGTCAAACAGATATATATTTTTATTTAAATATGAAGTTGGTTATTTTGCAAGATATTATTCAGGGCATTCCCCATTATTGAAAATGACTTGATTATACGAAGAAAATACATGCCAGACTAGACATTATGTTTTGAGCTTTACAGGCTTTTTAAAAAATTCATCAACATGATTACTTAAGTATTGAAATATTTTAGTTACAAAACTCTTCACAAATGATCTTTTAATTATAATTTTGAGAGGTAGAAAGCTTTCCATACTATTTTTAGGGCTAAAAATTGTTGGAACTATTCAAGGGCCTTTCATCAAAGTCGCGAGAAATTCATTCTCTCTGTCACACTATTTATTATTTTAATTATAATTTTAATTATTTGTTGTGTATAAAATATTTTGCATAAATAATTATTTCTATTAACTTTTATAATTTTAATTTTAATTACTTATTGGGTATAAAATATTTTGTATAAATAATTATTTATAATAATTTTAAATTAAATTAGAAGAACACATTTAAAAAACCATAATTTTAAAATAAAAGTCTAAAAGTTAATATGCCGACATTTTTTACATAAAAAAAATAATGCTCTAAAAAGTTTTTGAAATGACGCTTCAATGAAACTTGTCCTAGAATCAAGTCTCCCTTGTGATTGATTGATAGTTGACTTCTCATTTTCATAACATCATAACTGCCCTCCACTTAACGCCTTCTTCACCCCCGCACCCCTGCCCCCTTCACCTAAAAAGGAGTAAACTAAGCTAATGAAAAATTATGCCACGTCACAACTACATTGTGTTATAAAAAAATATTATAAAATAAAAAATGTAATCTAGGAAATTGTGGACATATAAATTAATATTTATTGCTAAAACAATATAATTGTTGACCATTTTTTATATATATTTAACTCATCTCTAATTATGTAGTTTTTGATCAATCTTCATTCACTTTAATGTTGAAGACTTTTACCTTATTAATCCAATTTTATTATAAATATCTCTATTCACCATTTTAAAAAGGTTAACCTCATTATTAAATTGATCCACACATCCAGTTTAGTTATCTCTACTCCTCATATAAGGCCACTCCTTCACGACTATCCTACTCATCAATAGTATTTTGAATCTGTCAATTTTGTCCTCTCACCAAACAACATCATTTTCTCATATTTAAATTCACCTCACATGTCATCCTACATATTTCCCAAGTCTCAATCAAAAGACTTTTTAAATGATCATTACAAAGCCACATTTTCTAACTATTGTTTACTAAAGGCTCATATGATTGAAAAAGACTAGTATATCTAATTTCACATATAGAGGGAAAAACATATTATTCACTTTTTTAAGTACACACAACCCTAGTATCCCTGAGATAAACCCGTATACACCTCCAAGGTCACAAGTCATTATTGAAGAATTTAATCAAAATAGGATTGCATCATTATCTATCATTACACTAATATTTAACACACACCACTGTAGTATGAGAAAAATACACAGAGTTTGATTTATCTTTAGAGTATTGGTATGTAGGAAACAATCAACAGAAGAGGTGTTGAGATAAAACACAACTTCAACCACTAGCCCTTTTACCCATTTTCTAATTTGTTCTTCATGGAATATTAAGATACGATTCCAAGTGAATAAAAAGTCAGTCAACAACTTCAAAAATGAATCACAAAGAACTAATCATGCACATGTGAACCACAATCAAAGGGACACATACCCACATTGTCATAAAGCATGAAAACCCCACTAAATGTTGGCACTCTCTATAGACACCAAAATAGGCCGACCTCCTAATAGGTAGATGTGAAGCCCTATTCCTCATTCACAATGACCTCACTCAACCTCCATGTCACAATCACAGTCATAGTCCAACTTTTTTTTATTTCCATCCAAGTTATTATTCTTTGATACTTCCCCTTTTTGGCATATTTCTAAATATAGTAAGTTTGAAATCAATTTGTCTAATTTATTATATATTCCATACTTTTTGATTTTACGTAACAGTTTGACTGATTGAAATTAAAACTCTTAATCTTAAATTTGATAAAATAGAAATAAAAAATAAAAATAATTTAAAAAATATTATATGATAATATAAATAAAGAAAAGTAAGCAATGATTTAAGGAAAGAGACCATTGGAAGAGTGATCCTTATCACCCCAATTGCCCAGATTAACGTCTGGTAGGTCTTCTCTCTCAAGCATGGGGTGAATTATAATTTTCACCACAGTTTAGGTCAATTTTGTGTCATTACTCAATTTGAGATTTTTTTTACAATCTAAAGAAATTGTGATACAAAGGTGGAAAAAAACAATGACATAAACTATGCCAATTTTACATCCAAACTTTTTAAATTTTATCCATGTTGGGATATTATGTAATCCTTTTTAACATCATTTTCATTACATGTGTCATTTTCAGTGTTAGAGAGGAGAAAGAGAGAAAGAGTGAGAAAGAATAAGACTACAATTTTTATGCCAAATGGGTTCAATAGATAAACACACTAAGCAAATAAAATTATTTGAATGTGGTATTGAAATATTCAAAATTTAGAAATATGTGACAAATAATGAAAATTTACCTATTTTACCATGTGCAATGAATACAGTAAAATATTATGGAACCAAGGTTAAAAATAGTGTATCTTGTTATATATCATACTTCTAGATTGTGATAATGATCTGGAATCATCTTAGCATAGTGACCAAGCTCTACATTTTTTTCATTCTATGTTTTGATAATTTATCCTCTTGGAAGCTTGTGTTGGGTTTTGACGCTAGAGTTGTTGCATGTCTCAAGCCTCACCATAGGTGACTAATCCATAATATTTACATGGATAAAACCAAATATTCACTGATGTTGCACTATCACCTATAGGTCTATTTTGTCCTTCAGAGTATATCATATTATGTGTGGAGTCTAGCCAAAAATCCAAACCCTAGTTCTCTTTCCATTGACCTCTTATAACTTGGTAAAAATGGGTTAGCATGTGAGTCAATCTAACCCTAAAATTCATGTTATTGCTAAGTATTACTGAAAAAGGCATATACTTTAAAAAGGGTCTTAGACTCACATGTAATTCTCCCTCTTAAATGCATGTGTGTAATGGAAATCATACAACTAGATGTTCTTTCTCCTATTGCAACACTTGATATAAGAAATGCATGTGTAAATTTATTTGAATAATGCTTCAGACTTTAAGTTCTAGAAATTTGATATGTAGTGTAGTTCAATAGCTCTTGAGTAATATAAAATACATGTTAATTAATGCTCTTGTTGCATAATGCTTGATAAAATGAACTATACCATAACTTTGTATATATAGGGATATCTTGATTTTAAATAAGGACATATTGGCATGCAAAAAACAATAATATAATAAACATACATGTTTAAATAAATGGCCACAAGGCAAAAATTATGGAAAATGATGAAAAGATAAGTTGGTGACCTACATCGTGGTTTGACACTTGCATCAATGTAGGTGTCTAACCCAGACATAGGTGTCTAAAGGATAAAACCATAGAGATAATAGAAACATAGGCAAAGATCCTTGACATACAAAGGATAAAAGTTAATTTAGAAAACATATAGGCCTAAAGGGGTAGATAAATGAAGTAAAATAAAATAGAACCAAAGAAGCCCATGTGAGATTGTACCACCATATTTCTAAGTCGAGTTGTCAAGAGCCCTATACATGAAAAAACTCTAAAAACTATATTATGGAACAATGTTTCTACAAAAAATGGGTATATATATTCTACCTTCCCTTCCCCGTCTCCTTCTCCCCCCCCCTTTAAATCTAGTAATCCATGAAACTAAAATTACTAGTTTAAAGGAAAGAACGATGCATACCTTGGTGTGTACAACACACCTTATCTTTGCTTGAGCTCTCTTCAAACATTTTTTTTGAATGTTACCTAAAATTAAAATGATGTCATAAAGTAATCAACATATCTAATATGTAGATAAGCAAAAGTATTAGGTATCTAAGTAAATAAAGAGCATGGATAGAGTACACCTATGTATATGTTGTGTAGTAAATATTCTCGAATGTTAGCTCTATTGTGGAGACTAGAGAAGTGGGAGGGGACATTAGACTTATCCATCTTATGGCTAGGAATATGAATGAGTTCATAAGTGGTCAATTGGGTTGTATCCTAGAGGTGTCATATTTGGAATAGGGAGAGTTGGGAGGTGATTATTTTAACTTTTTAGGACCTAGTGAATGTAAATCCTAGGTTGTTAAAGGTCTGAGTATAGTAAATCAAGGTAGAAATATGTAATAAGTACAACCATTGATTTTTAATAGAAATGACTTACTTTAACATTTCTAACAATAATAATAAATAATGTAAACAAATACTTATTTGGAAAATGATTGAAATGGAAGATCTGGAGGTTGTAAACTGAGACAAAGCTTGATATGAGTGTTGTGAATAGGATCCACTTATCAAAACCCTTCCTATATAGTAGTAAATAATTCTACAGTAGTACCATATGGTGCTAGTCTCCCTATTTTAGTGCTAGTGTAATTTGTGTAGGACTATTTTAAACTTATAGATGCACCTATGTTTGGGTCTACCAAGACTATTCCTATGTGCATAATTTCTTGATCTCTGTAGATGACCTATTTTGACTAATTTTATGTGTAAACCCTAAACCTCCATGTTACTATGGCATGTAGTTAACACAAGTAGTAAAGTGTGTTTGTTAGTGGGGTAGGTTGGACATCCTCAACACTTTAGTCTAATGAGAGTTGCCTATAGACCAATTCTCTAAAGAGTGATCAAGTTTGATGTAGTTCTCCCCACTAAGTGTTGGTGTAAGTTTAAAGTGAATATAGTATGAATGATATATTGAGTGCTTTAAATGTGTTTGAGACTATAAAATTAAATAATTTGAGCTTAAGAATGTTTTATATGGTTATATACAGAAGTAGGATAGAATAGGGATTGATAACCTTTATTATTTATAATTTGTTTGAAGTTTGTTTGTGCAATTTACATCTGATTTCCATATAGTAGTTAGAGGGTTAAAATTCATGTATATATATACACTATTCTAGTGCTTGTATGGGTATTAAAAGAGTTTTAGGCTAACTTTAGGGGGTTGATCATTTGAAAATATATCCATTAGTAGTAAAAGGAGGTAGAAGGAAAATAATGCCAAAATTAGCACATTATGGGGTTATTATCCCTATTATAACATTGGTGTCTAGGTGGCATAACCTAAGTCAGTAAGGGCTAAGATTCAAAAGTGAGGGTCTAAGATTACTTAAGGGATGTTTAAGGATGTATACGGTACAACCAAAGGCTTAATAAGTGTCTAAATTAGCCTTAAGATAATTCTAAGGCTAAGCTAGGGAGGGGTGATCTCAAGTAACACTCTTAAAAATCAAGTGTCATTTTAGGTGATTACATTTGCTCCAATTTATTTCTAAAAATTTAATAAAGTGAAATGACAAGGATAAAAAAAGAATTCTACCTAGGATTATCTAGGAGGCAAATGTTTCTAACTATTTTTCGCTTTGTTCACATTCAAAAGATGAAAGAAACTATGATAAAGGTTAGGGGTTAGATGATACCCGGATGAAGTTTTCACACCGTATCCAGACGACTGAAGGAGCTTCTCTTTGGCTGTGGAGGATGACACCTATAGATAATAAAGGCTTAAACAATGAAAATGTTAGATGGATATAAGGTGGACTGCCAAGAAAAGCTTGGTCCCAGAAGTGCAAAGACTTCTTGGAGGGATGACAGTCCACTTGTTGATAAAAAGAATGTTACTAGAAAGAGAAATGGTGAAAGACTGAACAAAAGAAAATGCGTACATGTATTCTAATGTCGGTCTTCCACAGTCACCGACATCGGTACTTCTGTCGGCATTGGTTGTCAAGGTTACCGATGTCAGTTAGTCTGCTGACGTCGGTAGGGGCAATGGTCGATGTCAAATAGGGCAATGGCCTTGGATGAGGTTCTGGTTATTGTCTATGGTTGATGGGATGGTCTGTGGTAGTCTGAGAGTCTGTGCAGGTTAGCAGGGCAATAAATAGGGTCTTAGGAGGGACAAAGGGTAGAGGGTAGGTTGTCAAAAGGAGTAAGGATATGGGGAAGGCCTCTCAGCCTCTCCAGGAAGAAAGTCAGGTCTGGTCCAGTTGATTGCTGAGTTTGGTTGATAATATTTAGAAGTAATGAAAAGAAACTAATTGCTTATACATTCTAAATTATTGAAATAATAAAAAGGGCAGAAGAATACTTTGCTCCTGCTTGGTGTAGAGCCAAAGGTGTTTGAAATGCTTGTACCTATTATGTCTGTAGCCAGAAGAGCGTTTGGTTGAAGTCTGATGATTGATCTCAGAGAGTTCCTGTTGATGTCCAGGTCTGAGAGCCGAGAGAGGAAGAGAGTTTGAGATAGAGCCTAAGAACAAGAGAATTCAAATCTGGGGGCTGTGATCCTTTTTCCGTTTGGCCTGCAAGTTGGTTTTAATCAATTGACGTCGGTAATTACACCGGCGTCAGCCGACGGTTGACCAACGTCGACGATTGGAGGATGGGTAAAAAGGCTATTTTTAGCCTTTTACCCATTGCTCCGTCTATCAAGTTCAGTGGTCATGGTTAAATGGTCGAAGGTGGTTTTAATAAGCATGAGGATTAGTGAGAGAGTTGGAATGATTAGTCATAGGGTGATAAATGAGGGTATCCAAGGGTGAGGTGTCAAGGGTGATGTGTCATGGGTGAGGTGTCAAGCGTGGTGTTATTAATTTAAGATAGGTATTTTATTTTAAATTAATAAGTGTGTGGGTTAGAAATGTTTAGAAGTGGACCAAGGGGACCAAGGGGGAGTCGACTAAGGAGTAGACACAATTTTGGTGTCTACATTTGCCCCTTTTTGTCTTGTTGGTTGTTCTGATGAAATGCAAAACAAAAACAGGAGTAAGCTACCCCAGGTATGGGATAAGGTTGTTTTTGCCCTATTGGTTGTTCTGACAAACTGCAAGACAAAAATAAGAGGAAGATTGCCCTGAGGTATGGGATGAGGTATTCCACCTCAAAGCGAGAGTTGAGGGAAGGTAACCAGATATCGAGTGTTGATTTGATAGAGAGTGGATGGATATGGTAAAGTTTGAGTGTGAATGTTGTAAAAGTTGAGATTGTGCATATACCACTTCACGTGATAGTCAGGTCAAATTGTCACAAGTCAAGGGTCGAGGAGTGCTAAAATTGAAATAACCAGTCCCCAACATTTAGTCGTAGCTGATTGGGTTATTCGATCCAAGCTAGAGCTCTAATTGGTCATCGTGTTCCAAGTATCTTGGGCCTAGGAAGTGCTCCTGGAAAACATGAAAATGTCACAAGTAGTGGGGATCAACTTGCTCATGATCCAATACTTGTGAGGGTTGTAATATGGGTTGTAGACAATTTTGCTATCTATTCGTGAGGTAGGAGACATGCAATCAAAACAACCAACGCATAGTTGTCTCAAAAGCGGTCGTGGTCTGAGGAGATAGTCGCGATATCCAATGTTGTTGGTCATGATTTTGGGTTGGTATAGATAGTTGGTCCATTAGATGAACGGACGAAGGAATGGCCGAGCTAACCTCATAGGACTCCATGTCAACTGAGTGCTACCTACATAGCCCTTGTTGGAAGGGCCTCAGGCCAATGTAGTTCTCCCTAAAAGGGAGGAAGAGGGTCAGTTATGGATGTGCGTTTGACTAGGCTAAGTAATGGTTAAAGGTGAAATAGTTTGTCCATCAGGCAGGCAAACAAACGAATGGTCGACGTCATTAGGGAGATGAACGGGCAAATGAATGAGTGGATGGCTGAGCTAACCTCAGAAGACCCCATGTCAACTGAGTGCTACCTACATAGCCCCTATTTTAAGGGCCTCAGGTCAATGTAGTTCTCCCTAAAAGGGTGGAAGAGGGTCGATTATGGATGGGGTTGGACTAGGTTAGGTTAAGGGTAATATGGTTGGTACATCAGATAGACGGACAAATGGATGTGGCCGAGCTAACCCCAAAAGATGTCATGTCATTTGAGTGCTACCTACATAGCCCTTATTGGAAGGGCCTCAGGTCAATGTAGTTCAGGCTGGTTGATAGGTTGGTGTGGTCAGGTTATAAAGGTATGATGATGTTATAGCCTTTTCCATATTCTGTGATGGTGTATTCCGTAACATTAGTTGAGTGGTCTTTTATCCCTAGCAATTTTCCATATTAGTAATGGTGTATGCTAAAAATGAATTGAGATTATTTATGCTTCAGCAAGTCATGGTTTATGCTTGACATAAATTGTGTGTGGTCGATAGTTTCCATGTGTATTGTTTTCCATAGAAACTATGTGAAATGGACTATGTCATGTTAGTGGTCTGAGAATGTTTGGTTTGGTTTGGTTTGGTTCGAAAGATGATTTGGTTGGATTGTATGTGACCAAGATGTACAAGAAGTGAAAGGCGCGTTGCTCTTTCATTCATAAGGACCATAGTGATAGCATAGATAGGGTTATTGCAAACAAAAACCCCGTTCATGCATTACATCATTGACCATTGTTTATGTTAGAGAAGTAATCGAATCACTTTGACATTAAATGAGCTCGAAATCCCTTGAGTATGTTAAGGTAATAGGTGATGTGATATGTTAGGATAGGGAGGATAGCACAACCCTTTTTAGTAGGGATAACTTCGCCCCTTTTATAGGTGACCTTGAGAATGACTATAGGCAAGTCCATGACTTAATAGCTTGTCAGTCATTTTTTTTTGGTAGACTGATCGATGTGGGAAGTCTACGTGGGGATGTTGTTTTTTTTGTGGTCATATGTGAAGCTGATCCATGCGGGAAGCTTCTGAGAGAGTGTTATTTGTAACAAGATTTGGGTATAGCCATCCTTCGAGGGAATGGTCTATATTCTACTTTTTATGTTTGAATGTCTTTGAATAGCTATCCTTCAAGGGAGCAGTCTATCAATTACAATAATGATGTAGCTATCCTTCGAGGGAGCAGTCTACATTTCTAGTTTTATGACCTTTTGATATGCATCCTAGTTTTATATTTTTTGCATTGAAATTTTAGTCATGGACAAGCCTTTAGAGGTTTAAGGGTTTCCCTTTTATTAGGACAAAGCATACCTACTTGACAAAAGGGTTAAATAATGTTTGTAGGGAAACAGGGTTGAAAGGAATAGGATTAAAATGACAGGGATTGCTCAAGGGATGAGCTCAAGTTTAATGTCAAGTGAATGAGTACTTGACTAACAATAGAATGGTCATAGATGCAAGGCATTAAGGGTCTCAGGTTCTGGCCAACCTTCAAGAGAAGATAGACGATAAGTTCCTGATCCATACTTGTGCGTTATGATATAAGGTCTAAGCCAATTAGGAGCAAACTTGCCTCATTTACTTCTTTCCATATTGGTCACATATGGGAGATGATTAAGAAATTGGTTGATGTTTGGTTGATGCTTGGATGTTAAGATGATTGGTCAATGTTTGGTTGAGGTTGTGATAGTTAGTATAGAGTCAAATTCCCCCAGTTATTTGTGACAGGGACAAGGTTTGGTACCCATTACGGATAATCAATGAGTTGGATAAATAGGATGAAGAGAAGATGATGAAGCTCCTCTTTGTCAAGGAGTGTGATGCGAGGATGAATCCTGCAAAGATTTTGCCTGATAGGCTTAGTTTAAGAGGGTGAGATCCTGATCTTCTAGGTTGGAGTTTGGAATCTCAGAATTAGAGACAGTGATGGAGGCAATGGTTGGTAATGATTTGATTGAAGCAGCCAGTGGTTGGGGGTGTTCAGGTTGGACCTCCACTGTTTGTAAAGCTTTGATTAAAGATTGGTGATGTTGTGGAGAGCTTTGAATGAGGTCATACAGAAATGTCTTCACAGGGGTTTGGTGAAGTTGTTTCACCATGGGGTCATGAAGTGGCTGCAAAGATGTTGGATGGGATGTGCCCAAGATTGAAATCTTGGGTTGTGTTGGTTAAGGAGGCTTGACAAAGGGATATGTTTGACGAAAAGAAACCTTCTCTTTCCCTTTATCCTTCATGGTTTTGTGACCTATTGGCCACATTGATGGTGTTGATTTCAAACAAAGGGGTTGAAGGTGATAGAGGAACCACAGTCTTGCGTTGAGATCCTGATTTAGGTGATGAGGTTTGAGAGGCATGGGATGGTGTTGATGGTTTGTTGAAAGAGTGGTCAAGAGGATTCTTAATGAAAGGGGTGTCCTTTTTGAAGTGTTGATGAATGACCACTTTAAGAGCACAACAAAGCTTGGTGTCATGTCCAGGTGTGCGATGATACGTACAAAATTTAGTGTCATCGAACCAAGTGGTTTTGATCTGAGAGTTGATGAGTGTGACAGTGAAAAGGTTTGGGAGACATGAGACAGTGTTGGAGATTTATTAAAGGGGTCCTTAATGAGAAGAGTGCCCTTTTTCAAGTGTTGATGGATGACAATCTTAAGAGCGTAGCAATGATCAGTGTCATGCCTAGGTGTGCGATGATATTGGAAAATTTTAGTATCATCAAACCAAGATGGTTTTGGTTTGAGAGGTTGGTATGGCTTAATAGGTAGAAGAGTGATGTTAGAGGATTGTAACAATTGGCATAACAACAAGGTGTAAGAACCTGCTAATGGGTCTAAACATTATGTTGCAGTAAAAGTTGACAACTTTTGTTTAGATGTTCTTGAGGGAGTGTTTTATACCATCTTTTTGTTTGGTGGTGTGGCTAGATGCGTAGATGACACTTTCATGGTAGGAGGCGTTGGATGTTTTGAAGGAGGTATGTTTTTGTTAGGTGTTGGTAGTAATGGAGGTGATTTGTTTTTGTTGGGTGTCAGAGTAGGAGCACTCCTATTAAGGTGGATGGGTGTGGGCCCAAAATAGAGGGCAATGGTGATGGTGGGAGAAAAGTTCTTCGATGTGGTTTAGTAGCCTTCTTTGGTTGGGTGTGAGGACTACTATTGTGGAAGGTTCAAGTCTATCCTCATTGGATCTTCTTTAACTGAAGTAGGTGAGGTGGCAAGTTCCTCTTTCAACAGAGAAGGGATTGGAGATTGTGGCTCTTCGAGAGGGTAGAGCATAGGGATGGTGATGGCTTCAGGGTGTGGTCGAGGAGCAGGTAAAGTATGATCCCCCATTGATGATAAGAAGGATGAGGGCGAGGCTACTGGTGCTAGTATCGTCAAAGCATCCTCTAATATAAGAGAGGTTGATGGAGAACTAATAGGAGAAGAAGGTTCTTCCACTTGTGGAGGAAAAATAGGAGAAGAAGGCTCTTCTACTTGTGGTAGATAAATAGGAGAAGAAGGATCTTCTACCTGTGGTGGACAAATAGGTTGACTAACCTCTTCAAACTATGGGAGAGGTTGGTTAGGAACGACATGAAAGATCGTGTTGACTGTGCATATATTATGCTCTTGGGGGTCTTCTGCCATGGTCTAAATGTTATTTTGACTAGGGGGATGGTTAGGGAAAGGTTGTCTAAAGATGTCTATGTTTTGGTTAGGTGGTGCATTTGGGTTATCCAAAACAAGATCCCCCTTGTCTAACATGTCCTGGATAATGTTTTTGAAGGTTTTGCAGTTGTTTATGTCATGGCCTTTGACACGGTGATAATGACAAAAGTCATTTTCCCCAAACCATGTAGGGATGGCTTTTACGGGGTCAAATTGTGGTGGTGGTCGAATTTGGGGGAGATTGAGGACTCCCTATTTAACTAGTTTATCCAACACAGACGCGTATGATTCTCCAATTGGAGTATATTGATGTTGTATGTATCGTTGTTGGAATTGTTTGGTGATGCTTTGAGATGTGGAGGGTTGAGATTGGTTGGTTGTTGTCAAAGATGATGATCTAAGTACCATAGCATTTGCTGATCCCTTAGACTTGGAATATGAAGAAGGTTTGGATGAAGAAGGGTCATTGGATTTTGCGTTAGTATTTTTATTATGTAATGTGACCTTGTTCTCTTCGACCGCATGGAGTTCAAGCTTCCTGGCCATGGTGAAAGCTTCGTCAAATGTGCAGAACATTTGGACCCACAAAGTAGATGAGATGTGTTTGGCACACGCTTGTGAAAAGAGCTCGATGAGCTCAAGTTGAGGTAAAGAAAAGGAGAGTTGGTTGATTAAGCTTCTCCATCAAGCAACGAAATTAGCTATGGGTTCATCGTCAAATTGTTTGATAGAATATAGGTCTGTGATGGAGACCTTTTTAGTGATGTTGATAGAAAAGTGGTCAAGAAATAGTTGAGCTAGTTGAGTGAAAGAAAAGATAGAATGACTAGGAAGGGAGCTATACTAGTCCAGGGTAGCACCAGAAAGTGACATGGGAAATGTGCGTAGTAATAATGCATCATCATGTGCTATAAGGTAATAAGTGTGTCTAAATGCTCATAGATGTTGTTGTGGGTCCTCTTTACTCTGAAAATGAGTAAACTTGGGAAGTTCCCACTGACTAGGATATGGTCGGATTGGGACTGAAGGATGAATAGGTTCATTACAGATTTGTTCATATGAGAGAACATTTCTTGAACTTGAAATGGATGTCTCAAGATTAGACACCTTATCCATCAACATCTTGATTAGATCAACTGGTGGATTGATAGGTGGGGCACCCCCTAAGTTTTAAGGTGCTTGGAAGGAGTTAGGAGGGGCGTATGATGTAGTTGGTTGCACTTGTATAGGTGCAACATATTGGTAACTAGTCATAGGGACTGATGTTGAAGTAAAGGGTGGTTGTATCATGAAGCTAGAAGGCACAACTTGGTTTGATGTCGCTAAAGGTGGTTGAGTGGTGGCAACACTTGTTGAAGGATAGGTGGTTACTCTTGTATTTATGGGTGCAAGAGTAGGTGGGATGGAGAAAATTAAGTTTTGGAATGGTGTAGAACTTTGTTGAACGGTTTGTGGTTGAGGGGGTACAGGAACCCCAAAGGAAGTAGGTCCAAAAATAGAAGGAGAGGCCACACTTTGAATATTGGTCATGGTCAGGTTGTTAGTTGAGGCAATGGCCTAGGTGTCTATGGGTTGAGTTATAGAGGTCATTGATATGATTGCCATGTCAACTACGGAAGTTCACATCCCGTAAAGTGGGTTGCCTGAAGAATCTCGTGTTTGACTTCTCACGAGATAGTGCTAAAGAGCCTTGATATTGAGGTCAAGGAATCTTTCAAAGTCTTGGTCCCCTTCGAGAACAATATGGGGTTGAGTTCGGGTTGGAGTACGCTTAGTGTTTGAATGATACTGCATTAGAGGACTTGATATAGAAGGCGAAGGCAGGAGTGGTTGTTGCCTTGTGTGGTCAACAAGAGTTTTGGTTTGACTACGTGTCAAAACCATCCAAGGCAAGAAAGATTCAGGTTCTAAAACTGTATGTTTCAGCCTCAAAAAACTAGAATTAGTGTTTTTAATAGCAAAAAGGTCAGGTTTTTAGCTTGCTATTTTGAGAAAGAAAAAAAAATTTGACAGTGACCGACGTCAGTGGAAAAACTGATGTCGATGAAAAATGTTGCCGATGTCGGTCAGATAACCAATGTCGGTTAATATCAATTGCCGATGTTAGTGGAAAAATTGATGTTGGTGTCTGTGTGTTACAAGAAACTCTAAAAACTGAAAGTTTTTGGAAGAAAGAAGAAAGTCTGAGTTGTTTTTGGAGCTCAAAATGCAACCTCACCAGCTCAAAAATCTAGATAGAGACAGAAAAATGGATGAAGACAAGCAGCCCATAAATGTTAATTCCAAAGAATAAGTTTTAGAGTCTTGTTGGCTTATGCCTTAGAAGAGTGTGTTTGGGAAGTTGGCTTTTAGAACGGGTCCTAAAAGAAGCAGTCTAAGGTTGGTTTCAGGTTAGTTTTGGTGCTCAAGATCTGTATTAGGTTTTGTACGTGGCCTGGTGCAAGGAGCTAGCTCCCCTCACTTCATGAGCCCAAAGATAAGCTGGGTCGCTTAGCCAGTATATACTTCCCCTAGAGTTTATACTCTACCAGAGAATAGAGTGGGTTCTCCCCTTGGTAGTGAAGTCTAAGTAGGATTACCAGGAAGGGTAAGGTATCCGCTAGGTGATGAAATCCTAGTCAGACCTTGTCTCAGGTATGTTTAGATGTTTGATTTGTGATAGTGGTTTGGTCGTGTAACATAAGTGCACTACGATTTATTCATAATGCATTTTTAAGTTACTAGATGAGTTAAAAATACATTCAAGCAGAAATGAGATGCAATAGATTTTAAGCCCAAATTGAAATGTTTTGTTTGGATGCAAACAAGTTGAGAAAAGGTTAAGAGCATGAATTTCACTACTCTAAAATGCAAGAGAAAGGTGACAAGAAGAAGTTCTTTTTAACTGGTGCTTATGGTTTCATTTCAAAATAAAGAGATAGAAGGAAAGGATGCAAGAAGATATCTAATGCACCTATATGAATGTTTGCTTTTAGAAGAAAAATTATGAACCCAAGGAAAACTCCAAGGTCCCACCGGGCATGCCAGAATGTTTCTAACTATTTTTTTCTTTGTTCACATTCAAAAGATGAAAGAAACTATGATAAAGGTTAGGGGTTAGATGATACCCGGATGAAGTTTGTGCACCGTATCCAGACGACTGAAGGAGATCCTCTTTGGTTGTGGAGGACGACACCTATAGATAAGAAAGGCTTAAACAAGGAAAATGTTAGATGGATATAAGGTGGACTGCCAAGCAAAGCTTGGTCCCAGAAGTGCAAAGACTTCTTGGAGGGATGACAGTCCACTTGTTGATAAAAAGAATGTTACTAGAAAGAGAAATGGTGAAAGACTGAATAAAATAAAATGCATACCTATATTCTACTATCAGTGTTCCACAGTCACCGACGTTGGTAGTTCTACGGTGTCAGTTGTCAAGGTTGCCGACGTCGGTTAGTCTGCCGACGTCGGTAGGGGTAATGGTCGATGTCAGACAGGGTAATGGCCTTGGACGAGTTTCTGGTTATTGGTTGTGGTTGACGGGATGGTCTGTGGTAGTCTGAGAGTCTATATAGGTTAGCAGGGAAATAAATAGGGTCTTAGGAGGGACAAAGGGTAGAGGATAGGTTGTCAAAAGGAGTAAGGATATGGGGAAGGCCTCTCAGCCTCTCCAAGAAGAAAGTCAGGTCTAGTCTGGTTGATAGCTGAGGTTGGTTGATAATATTTAGAAGTAATGAAAAGAAACTAATTGCTTATACATTTTAAATACATTCTAAATTAATGAAATAATAAAAAGGGTAGAAGAATACTTAGCTCCTACTTGGTGTAGAGCCAAAGGTGTTTGAAACAATTGTACCTATTGTGTTTTTAGCCAAAAGAGCATTTGGTTGAAGTCTGATGATTGATCTCAGAGAGTTCCTATTGATGTCTAGGTCTAAGAGCCGAGAGAGGAAGAGATTCCAAGATAGAGCTTGAGAACAAGAGAATTTGCATTCGGGGGCTGTGATCCTTTTTTCGTTCAGCTTGCAAGTTGGTTTTAAGAAACTGACGTTGGTGATTTCACCAGCGTCGACCGATGGTTGACCGATGTCGGCAGCTGGAGGATGGGTAAAAAGGCTATTTTTAGCCTTTTGCCTATTCCTTCGTCTGCTGAGTTTAGTGGTCATGGTTAAATGGTCGAAGGTAGGTTTAATAGGCGTGACGATTAGTGAGAGAGTTGGAATGATTAGTCATAGGGTGATAAATGAGGGTATCTAAGGGTGAGGAATTCAAGGGTGAGGCGTCAAGGGTGATGTGTCATGGGTGAGGTGTCAAGGGTGGTGTTATTAATTTAAAATAGGTATTTTATTTTAAATTAATAAGTGTGTGGGTTAGAAATGTTTATAAATGGACCAAGGGGACCAAGGGGGAGTCGACTAAGGAGTAGACACAATTTTGGTGTCTACAGCAAAACCCATGAATTTGGATCTAAGTATGTGAAGGATGCTCCATTATGTATCCTACAAAGGAAAGATGCATAGATTAGTCCTTACTTAAGAGATATCAAAAAGAAAATACAAAACTAATTAAATAGACAGGAGAGAGGAAAGGAATGAATACACCTCCTTGGGTATACAAAACTAATGCATAAACCTAGTGATAACCTATGTGTGTCGATGTAGATGGTGATCAGTTGGTTAATATCTTGGACTGATTTGGTGGCATGTTCAATCCTCAAATGTGGGTAGATTAAGAACTCAAATCTATTTTGACTCCATTATTTCCCACCCTTACTTGGTGGATGATGATCTATGAATAGGTTGGATTAGATTGATGGTGTGTCCAACCCACTTATGTAGGTGGATCAAGAGATCAAATATACTATGACTCCATCATTGCCTACCCATGTGTAGTAGATGCATTTGAAACTAAAATTACGTGATGTAACTAATGTGTAACTATGTATGTCGACTCTATGGTCACATGAGAATATTAGGTAGCTTTAGGCAACTTGAGAATGTCAACCACTATAGATGAGTAAGGCATGAATCTGGTGTGTAATTTGTAACATTATTTTTTATGAGTATAATATAGAGAATAACATGGATTTTGTCATTCTATATGATTAACTAGTGTATAAGTGAGCATACAAAAAAATTTGTTGTGCAAATGCCCCCAAGTCTGATATCTACGTATATGGATTATAGATTGAGTTGTAATATTTTATATCTAAGTAGATAAAATAAAATATTAATGATCATGCCATACATGATGCACCCAATCTTAGGACATTAGTATGAATCTAAGCTAAATTGAGACAAAACTAGTAATATATAACTAAACCTATTCAAACCTAGACTATACCTATTCTACTCTTCTAGCTAACCTAGATTTTTTTAAAATTGAGCCTATTAGATAGTAGTGAGATATCTTGGATAGTAGCACCATATGGTGCTAGTGTACTAATTTAGGTGCTAATGTCAAATTATTCTAATTTCTATGTAGCTATAACTAATCTTTGTGTTACTATTTTGCATTGCATTTTTTTGAATCTAATTTATGTGTTCTAAATATGTACTCTGAGATATTAAAATAACCTAATCTTTGTGAGAGACCCATGTGAATTTCCTATCTTTTGAGTGGAGTCATTTAAGCTATGCAAGAGCTAACATTAAAATAAGAATCTCTACAAAATTTATGTTAGCTAGATCATAAATCATATTTCCATAATAAACCAATACAAGATGCATACATAACATCAAAATGTAATATAATATGAGCATAATTTTCTAATGTGTGATGTATTTTATGTCTAGCATTCACAAGGTTTTCAAGATAAATATAAAAAAATATGTGAATAATAAATCTGAGTAATAACTGAGTAGTTACCTAGGGGGATGGGGTATGATGTCCATCATGACACCCATGTATGAAGTGGAGATGCATGAGATCCATCTTGGCATCTAAAACTAGAGTGTGTAACAAGAAAAAGACAAGTATCATGGGCATGACACATACAAAAAAATATACATACAACACACATGAGGCACAAAAAGTAGGCCAGGGGACCACAATACAAGGAACATGGGCACATGCCACTAAATCTTAGAAAGTAAGACATAAAAAGACATGTTAAAATGTCCACATATGCAAACAATAAACATGTTGGATTAAAGCCACATGGAAGGACATGTTCAAATGTTTTCATACACAATTAGGAAGGCACAAACAAGGACATGGATACATGTTTAAAGAATACATAGAATCAAAATAAGTGGTGTAGAGCCATAGAGAAATGGCATATTCAAATGCCCTTGAATATAAGAATCATAGAGATAGAATCAATTATAAACTTAGAAAGCTATAAATTAATGTATGCATGAACATGTAGTATAAATCTATATAAGAGGTAATATGTACATAGGTTGAGTCTAAAGTAGTAGTAGTAGTCAGTACAAAATTTGAGTAGGTATAGGATGATCAATATCAAGATATAATAATATTAAATATATGATGTATGGTTTAGAAATATATAACCTAACAATCAAAATTATGTATAGGGTGCCCCCAAATGGGTGAATGTATCAAATGGGGAACCTGTGTATCTATGTATATGCCCCTAATTAGTATATAGTAGCGAATATGGATTTGTGTAGTGGAATTGAAGCCTGATGTAGTGTACAAGAATTTGAAAAGAACAAGTGAAGCATGTATATATGATAAAAATGATGATAATGAGAGCTAGAATATTTAGTGTCTGGAAAATATAAGAGATATAAACATGGCAATGCTTACAATGTATAATTTATGTTTTCTGAGTAAATATTTGAATGTTTTTTTAACTTTGGAATATAATATTATTTTTATATTCTATGGATATAAGCTATGTATAATCAACATTAAAATGAAAGTGTATGCACCTAAATTTGCTTTCCTATACTATTGTCACTAATATTCCTATTAGTTGACACTAATTCCATTCATATCATTTATTCTAATTAATTTTGTTAATTAATCACCCCTTCTATTCATTTAACTAATGTCTCCCTCCTCATTATTCTTCATTCCTCTAACCTTATTCCATCCCACATCATTATTAATTTCTCCTAAATACACATTATCCTATCCTAATCCCACTTATCTATTATTTGGGAATTTTAAATTTCCATGATCCACCTAAACTAGCCTATGCCTAGGCTCTCCTACATCCCTAGTCCTAATCCTTATCTAATCCCATATCTAATTTTCATTAGTCCCTAATAAGGATTATAGACCCTCCAAATCTAGAACCTTCTCTATTCTCACCATTCCTCTCTAAAAATATCTAAATATAGAGGCCTCTAAGGAATTTTATATTCCTTTTAATTCTCATCCATTGATCTCCTCCAACCAATTTCAAATCTCCACCATTGATTCCTCCCTCCAAAATATATTTAAACAAGACTCTTCCTCCATGACAGATAACTTGAATTTTTAGGTCATTTACCATTATAATATCAAGTCCATGTCCACATAGTCATTGCATCCAACATCCAACACCTTTGATCAAGCAACATCATAGTGTCAAAATCTTACTCAAGGTAATCATTATCAATCCTCCTATTTTTCACATCTAATTTGATTATGGTTAGGAGCACTTAGCTTTAGAGGTAGAATGATAATTTGAATTCTGAATTCATATAGATGCATTTAATCCTAATGGCTCTAGACTTTATCTAGCCATTTGAAGTTTGAGTGGTTTAAATTAGATAGTTTAATCCATATTATGCTAAAACTTCACCCACATATTTGTGGTGGGGAATCCCTCCCAAATTTACCAATTTTGGCTTGTTAGTGGTGTGTTGTTAGCTTACAAGTCTGATCAATCAAGAAATTCTTAGATTTTTGAAAATTTTAAGTGTACAGGTACAAATCATGGTATTACACTATATTCATGAATCTGCTCTATGTAGTCATTATCTTGTCCTATGAGTTATGATTTTGAGCTTAACCATGTATTTAACCACTAACTATCTCCTCTTCTCATGACAGGTTTTCGACCTTTGACAATACTATGATTGGCAAACTATGAATTTATCATTAAAGTAATAGTTTTGTCTAAATAGTCATAATTTTTTTAACTACTAATGGTTTGTGTTGTATGTTTCTAAATTTAGTCAAAATTTCTACTTCATAAGTCATGACTTTGCTTTGGTAGTCATGAATTTTTACTTGAAAGTCATGGTTTCGTAGCTCCTAGACACAAGCATCAAATCATTTTCTTTCACTTGTTGATAAGTCATTTTTCCTAACACTCATCCTATTTATCAAAATTTGGAATACATAATAATCAATTCTTTGGTCCATCATAGTTATTTATAAATAATCATTTTTAAAATCTAAATCAATTTGTGAGATCATTTATCTGTCTAAATTTTGAGGTTTTGTTATTCATAAACAAAACTACAACTATCAATCTATCGATAGTAGTGATTTTTTCATACTGATTTGTGACTTTGTATAGCTAACTGTAGTTTTGTAGGTTAACCACCATAGTCTTCTAACAACTTTAAAAATCATAGCTTATGTTTAGAGATTTTGACCCCCCCAATAATGATTTTTTGCATTCTAGTTGTTTTTTTTCCTTGTCTATTTTTAGTTTTGCAAAGAGTGGTGGTTTTCCATGAAATCATTGAGAACTATTGAATTTTGTGTTACAAGACTACTCTTTTGAGTGAAATCATCAAATGACTGACCATGTGCTTACAAGCCATTTGTTAAACAATCTCTTGGACACTTTAAAAATAATTTTTTTAATCATGTTTATAGATTTTACTTATATATATCATTATCTTATATATTTATTTTCTTATTCTTGTTTTTCATCTTGAAAATATGTCACATAACTAAATCTAATAGGTTAATTAATCTTTTTATTTACCTGTTTGTATCATGACGGCTATGGTTGGTGTATGATCTCCCCCTTACATCCTTGTGGTAATTCCCAGGGGATCAAAAACTACCTATAAGCCCTCCACATTTTTATTTTTTAGGGGACTAGTGACCATGGATTTCATCACCATGCACTAGTCCAAACTCTTTGTTCTAGTGCAATCTAAAAATCAAGAGAGCTACTGTCTTGTGTCTAAGTAGAATCCCCATAAAGGGTTCTATGTATTGAGGGGTATTTAAGATCCAAGATATAATTCGGTCAGACAACATCCTATAATACTTGGTCCCCACTATCTTCATGTTTATAAGGGATGCACCTAGAAATCCCATGCAAACCTTGCATATGAGCCTTCAGCTGTAACAAGTGTGCTAATACAATAATTAGTATCAGGCCCAAAGTAGACATTGTCAAGATCTTGCTCCTCAAATAGAGCACATATGATTACTTCTTGTATTAGCAACTAAACACAGAATTATACCAGAATCAATAAGTAACTAGAAATATGAAACAACACAGGAATATGAGAGACAATACACAATTGTATTAATAATCACTCAGAAGAATATACAATAAGGAAGATGCCACTTCTTCCTCCACCTCAAGACCTTCTTCCCTCTCTCTCTCTCAGTCACAACAATCAACTCCAATACAGAATTGATGTTCACCTCTCCAACCAGTCAGTAACGCGCTGCCAGTACACCAAGTACACAACCATACTCCAGTTAGATCTCCTGCTCTCTGCTGCTACTTGCAAATCACTAGACCTTACTCACCAATGTAGATATCTCTACACCCCTAAAGAACCCTTGTCCTTGCCTCACCAAGTCCTTATGATTCTTCAACCAGTACCCTAGTGGATCAGCTCCTAGACCTTGCAGACCCTGCAACTCTCCCTGATCATACACTCTCAGCACCCCTGTGGAACTAGGAGGAGCTAATCTAGCTCTCTCTAAAAGCTCTATGGCTTTCTAGCACACTATTACAATACAACCCATGAGTCCATATATAGATCTCATGCTTACAATAATTAGACTATCATAATTACAATAATTAGACACGCAACTCAAGACTAAGACTAGCCTTTGACATGCAAACAAATAGTCCAAAAATAGACTCTCCAGAATCAACATGCAAACTGCCTATTCTCGCACAGGCTGCCGACGTCAGCTCCTTCATGACCAATGTTGGCTGACTGGTAACCAATGCCGGTTGCTTCTTCGATGCTATCTGACCGATGTCGGTTGATAAGACCGATGCCGGTTTCCCTGCAACTGACTTTGCAACTCTGCATCCTTCGTAACTTCTCCTGTTTGCATCCTGGTGAAGCTTTTAGCTCCACAACCTAACAATCTCCCACTTGGAGATAAATAGTTGCACCTGTACATGTACCTATACACCGTATAATTATTCCCTGTCTTGTATCCCTATTCAAGATCAATCCTAAAGACCAACCACCACACAACCTATGATGTTATACCTATCGTTCAAGTAACCTGCCATATCCAAACCTACATATCCATGTAGTGAAGTCCATGACCCTGCATAACATGTTAACCTGCTGCTGATCCCTCTCAGATATCTAAGAATCCACCTTCCCCAAATTGGCTCCAAACTCTCTGACAACTCCCACTGCTTGGGAAAATTTAGGCCTACACTAGACCTCATGTGATTTCAAACCCTGTTCCAAGCTAAGCTTGAACTGTCTAGCCCTTGGTGTGCTTTCTGATTCTGCATCTTGCGTAATGAACCTCGCCAACACCGTCTTCACATCAGCTCCCACTGGAGATAAAATCTCCATGTCTCTTATGCCAAAGAATTTTGCTGCTCCAAATTCTTCATGACACACCTTTGAACTAACCTTACCTTTAGCTCAGCAAAACCCTATATCTCTGAACCTATAACTAGTATACCATTCACATACAGTAACAAAATAATGTTGCAATCATTATCCACTTGGTAAGATAAACACAATAGTTACAGTGACATTGACTGAAGTAATGCTTAGTCATCTACCTGTCAAACCTGTACCACTATCCTGCAGCTTCCTCAAGACCATATACCTTGGCCTTCCATCTCACGTATCCATCCACTCTCTTCTTTAACTTGGGAATCCATTCTGTCTCTCAGTGCTTTCTTCCAGCTGACAACTCTACCAACAAATACCTGTTTGGTTCTTCTCCAAGGACTCACACTCCTCATCCATGCCAAGCTCCCACTGTATCTAGATTCTACTTGCATTGCCTCTTCGCATCTTCCTGGTTCTTGACCATCAATAAGAAATATAAAGAATGTAAAAAATGAATATGAGGTTCACTTACCCTTTCTGACCTCGACATGAGCATTTGAGACCTATTGACAACGTGCTGTCCACCCAATATCCGTTCCAGTGACCGATCTCGGCCATCTCACAGTTTGCTCCCGACTGATGTCAGTTCCCTGCACTGACCTTGACTACCGATGTCATTTCCCTGGCCGACACCAGTATCCTTTCTACTGACACCGGTTCTTTCATGACCGACATCGGTCTTCCTGTTGCCGATGTCGTTTACTGTCTAACCAATGCCGGTACCTGTGTTCACCTGTGAGTGATAACTTTTTACCCACGAGCTCTTCATGGATCAAAATCCTATTCAAATCAACATAGCCTTGCTCAGAATAATTCAGTTCCCTCACCTGATTTCTATCTGTCATCTCCTCCATGAACACCAAGGCTTTCCAATTCTTTAGCTTGTCAAAAACATCTGTCTTCAGCTTCAAAACATGCATTCTCCTTCTACATATGTGACTAAGCCTATGAAGCCACATCTCTGCAATAGAAGGTGAATCAACAATATAAGTAGATAGATAAAGGATACCTACTTTCTTACCACCATCTAATTCAAGTGCATCCGCTGTGAGAGTTACAGTGTATCTCCCATCACCCAAATTTCTTGAAGAAATTACACTCATCTCCAAGACTGGGACCTGCATGACTTCCTTCAACCACTATGTGTTGTCCGTCTAAAATTTTAGCTTCACTTCCCCTTCGTCAATAATCTGACAAGGCTCTCCAACCCATAAATAAATCTCTCCAAAGTCTCCAAAGATATACCCATGAAAAGATGCTCGATTTTGGGCTACATGAAAAGAGGCAAAATAATCTATAAACCAAGATTCCACTTTATCCAGAGCAACTTGTGCAACGACCCCTGCAACATCTACTCCTCCTTGCTGATCTACTACCAACCGACAATATTTATTTACCTGCTCTTTCTTTCCATTAATCAGACCATTCGTGCTATTCATTTTATCCATTCGTAGCTTACTTTCTTCTGCCATTGTTATACTCCCACTCAATCTGAAACCCCTGCGAGTGACCTGTAATCAAAAACACTTCCAGATCTGAAACCACTTGTTAGTCAACCCAACCAAAAGCTCTGATACCAACTTGTTAAGATTGGTATCAACCTAGTCCACCTGCTCAACCTGCTCTGATACCAACTTGTCAGGATCTTGCTCCTCAAATAGAGCACATATGATTACTTCTTGTATTAGCAACTAAACATGGAATTATACCAGAATCAATAAGTAACTAGAAATATGAAACAACACAGGAATATGAGAGACAATACACAATTGTATTAATAATCACTCAAAAGAATATACAATAAGGAAGATGCCACTTCTTCCTCCACCTCAAAGGTTTGCCACACCTCAAGACCTTCTTCCCTCTCTCTCTCGGTCACAACAATCAACTCCAATACAGAATTGACGTTCACCTCTCCAACCAGTCAGTAACATGCTACCAGTACACCAAGTACATAACCGTACTCTAAGTAGATCTCCTGCTCTCTGCTGCTACCTGCAAATCACTAGACCTTACTCACCAATGTAGATATCTCTACACCCCTAAAGAACCCTTGTCCTTGCCTCACCAAGTCCTTATGATTCTTCAACCAGTACCCCGGTGGATCAGCTCCTAGACCTTGCAGACCCTGCAACTCTCCCTGATCATACACTCTCAGCACCCTTGTGGAACTAGGAGGAGCTAATCTAGCTCTCTCTAAAAGCTCTATGGCTTTCTAGCACACTTTTACAATACAACCCATGAGTCCATATATAGATCTCATGCTTACAATAATTATACTATCATAATTACAATAATTAGACACGCAACTCAAGACTAAGACTAGCCTTTGACATGCAAACAAATAGTCTAAAAATAGACTCTCTAGAATCAACATGCAAACTGCCTATTCTCGCACAGGCTGCTGACGTCGGATCCTTCATGACCGATGTCGGCCAACTGGTAACCAACACTGGTTGTTTCTTCACTGCTATCTGACCGACGTTGGTTGATAAAACTGACACCGGTTTCCCTGTAACTGACTTTGCAACTCTGCATCCTCCGTAACTTCTCCTGTTTGCATCCTGGTGAAGCTTGTAGTTCCATAACTTAACAGACATTGAGTACAAGTAGGGTTGAGAGGGTTTAATATATTTTATAATGGGTCATTGACATAAATCCTCACCTATTCAACCATTAGATGGTGCGAGCATCATGTTACACACCTTTATCAATTTATTAATCATATGATTATGGTTTTCCTTCTTGGGTATGTGTTTTCCTAGACCCATGCTATTTGTGAGCTGAGTCAAACTTTCACCAAAACCTATACACCTATCTAAGTCTTTACACATAATTTTGTACATCCTTGTCATCATTTTACTTATACATACTATCTCCCATCACCATCCTATTCCATCTCCTATCTTAGTCTAGTCATATCCCACTCATCACATATAACCTTGTTATTTGCATCTTATCCTAAGTCCACCTCATCCATAGTCCTCATCATCCCATATTATCTTGTTTCATCACCTTGTATATCTTTGTCTTAACCCCCTTGTACATACATTGTAAATCTTCCTATTCACATCCTAACATTAGACCCTACTTGTCACTCACATATCCTAAATCATATATCATCCACTTCTTGTCACTTATCTTGACCTTGTCTTCTTCCCCTCCTAGTATACCCATCCCCACTTATAATTGATTATCCCCATCACCTACGTATTCCAATAATCATATTTTATCCCCTCTTATCATTAGAACCACTCATCATTAATCATACCCCCATCACCAATATCTCATCTTGTACATCATATACATCATCTTATACATATTGTCCTTTTGTCTTACCCTCATCCCAGTTAAACCATTATCCATATTCATCTTAATCCACATCCCCATCATCTACATATTGTCTTTTACATTTTCATCTCATCATTTGTACATACCTTTCTTTCTCTTATACATAATTTTATCCCCTCTTATCACTAGAAATACTCATTAGTATTCACATCCCAATCACCTACATATTGTTTTGAACATTCTTATCTCATCCTTTTTACATACCTTTTGCTCTCTTATATATCCCTATAGTCATATCCTATCCTAACCCACCCATCATTAGTCATCCTCTCATCACTTAAATATCCTAATCACATCATCTCTTATCCACATCTTGTCCTAAGTCAATACCCCATCACTTGTTGTGACCTTGTCTTCATCACCCATCTAAGTTAACCTCATCCTATCTTATCCTAGTTGGATTTTCAAGTCACATATAGGTCTAAACCATCCCTAGATCATTAATCTTACCCTTTTATCCTTTTATCAACACTGATTATCATATTTGTCCTTATCTTATTATATTAATCACCTTCATCACAATAGCCCATCGAATCTTCATCTTGATCAAATTGGTTTTAAGGATTGAGCTAATCCTTTTATCATCCACATCATTTTATCATCATTATCCATTATCACTCATTCCTTGGTTAGATCTCATACCTAGTCTATATACTGTTAACATCTTATCACTTTATCAGTATCAATCTAGAAAACCCATCATCATCAATCTAGTCTCTATCATCCTTGCCTATTCATAACTAGCACCCATCATATTGTCATCTTTCTCATTTGAATCTAGGTACTCATCACAATCCTCAATCCCCTTTTTAGCTTAATAAGTAGGTAATATTGATAAGATGTTATCACCTATTGAACTATCCATATGAAATCTGACCTTAGTCCTATATCATCCTAATCACATTTATTCCACTTCATCATCATCATCACATATCATACATGCTAGGTCATCAGACCCACTTTTCTCAAGGAACCATACTTAATCCTTAGTCTCCCTCCCATCATCCATCACTCTTTAAACACCACCGTGGAATTATACCCTAATTTTATTGACCAATGTATAGCTTCCCATAAAGATGATATCCTCTTGAATTTCCTTATGATGGATGTACCACTTCCTAAAGGTGTTGACCCCCTTCAACTCATTTCACCTCCCAACCAAGCCCCTTCATGTGAATCTCATACTGATCCTCCATTTTCTAGTCATAAACCATCAAATTCCCATTTCCATACTAGCAAAGGGAATCCAATCTTGTCTACCTTGACCACTACCAATCTATCCTCCCAGTCACACCAAAAACCACTTGATCAAAATTCCAATGCTTCCACATCCATGTCACAAATTTAAGCAAGCCCTTATAATCCCATTCTTATGTCCTTGGAAGCCCTTTTCAGACAACTCATCACCCTTAACATGATGGTTTATCCACTTATCCAACATATTGATCCCACTAATCCTAATCCCTCTTGGTATAAAGCTAATAATTATTGTACATATCACCAAACCTATGGGCATACCATTAATTTATGTCATCCTTTCTAAGACTTTATCCCAGACCTCATCAACCATGGAGACATAATAATTGAGGATGACCTAGATGAATCTCCATCTATGGGTGCACAAATAGAGAAATACCAAGATTCCATTCATGATCAAACCCTTACCCTTCCAAGCCAAGGTCAAGACATCACATCCCTCCTCCATAATTACCACATCTTCAATAAATTTTCCATCAAAGATAAGTATCTTCCCCATAAGCCTAGTCCTACCATCTCTCATGACTCTTTCTATGGGCCTATCATCTATCCATCATATCCCTTTCTACCATCACATAAAATACCCCTTATTGAGAGGTAAATTATAGACAATAAATATTATACTAGTAGCATTACATTGGAGTCTTCTTTGAATTTAGCATTGGCAGTCTTATCCTCATCATGATCATGTTCAACACCATTATCCACATCAAATTACTCATCAAAAATCTCATCCCTTATTGATGATGATAATGGATATATTTTTTAGGGTATCTCTAATATGGATGGCTCCACTCCATCACTGGGCATATCTTTTTATCCCATTTAGGAATATGTTATCATAAATAAATTCTTACAAGCTTTATCTATAAAAAATAATCAGAGTGAATCTCATCCTCCTTTGGATGTGTATACTCCAACTAGTCCTCGTGATCCTTTTTCTGATCTTAAGGATATTTTTTTCTATGTCAAAACTAGGTCTCTTAAAAATCCCTATGAAGATTATGATACACCATCACCATTTATTTGCCTCATCATGCCCTCACCACCATCTTCATCCATCATGGACCCTTTTCTCCTTGTTGATGATTATTTAATCACCTCCCTCCATAGGTATGAACATGAACATATATAATTAGAGCCTTCATCAACTAATATAACATGTCCCATAAGTACAAAGGTCTAAGACCACATTATAAAAGTCATAAATCATAATAAGGTCATCTTTGATCCTATCATTCAAAGTTAAGAAGATTTCATATATCAGCCTGATATAAATATGTCTTCCCATAGTGAAGCCCAATATCAAGCCCTAGAGGAATTTCAAATTTAAAATCATCATTTATCAAATCAAAAATCAATCTCCCCTAGTGAAGCCCAAAATTAGGAACCAAGCGGTAGTCAAAATCTAGATAATGTCAAAATCATGGCCGATCTTCCATCAAGTGATCAAATCAAAGATGAATCATAAATTTAATGTCTCTTAAATCTCCTACAATATTTTTTCAATTGGAACCAATCAAATGTATCATGTCTGACATCTCCAATGATGTATGCGACTGCTAGTCTTAATCCTCCATCACCCATCACCCCATCCTATCATGATCCTATCATTAATTTTATTCCTAATCCTTAATCATCCATTCAAGACCCATACCTCCCCATTAAGATATAATCAAATCCATCACTCACATCACATTTTTGAGAAACATAGCCTCTTATAGGGGTGACGAAGAAACCTAGTCTAAATATATGGAGGGGTCACCATGAAGAATCACTAAATGTCATCAGGACATTAATACTCCAGTAGTGACAACATGATCATAATATCACACATACCTAAAATAGGTGTTGGCTAGATATCACCATAATGTTTGCATTCTTTTATCTAATCCCCATATTCAATAAATCAAGATGCAATTCCAAAAAGATCAAAATTCAAAAAAAAATCATTCATTCAATGGTGAAAACTAGTCTTATGGCACCTTGAGTAAGTACCATGATGAAAACCAATTTCTAAAATCATGGTAGAATAATCAGTTATCTACATTGTACCTCAATAAATTGGGCAAAAATCCATCCTTTCCATCTTACTCATCATATCCCTTGTTAACCTTGTCTACATCATCCATCCATGTCACTTTTTATCCCTTGGTCTAACCCATCATCCGCCATCCTATTGTACATAATATCTCTCCTTCCCTCTTATATTGATGTTCGTAAGGAGGTAGAAGGTGTCTTCAAATTTTTTCTCACATCATCTTGGCATATCCTCTAATAGACACTTGGGAAACTAAACATATAGTTCCTTCATGATGCGGTCGTTAGTAATCCATAGTCCATTCCTCCTTGGTCCCCATCACCCTCATCCTCATGTCCATCATTTCATCCATTATCATCATGGTTGTTAGGCTTGGTATTCATTTTGCTAGTAACCCCATTTGTATAGTGTACATACATATCCCAAAAATCCCTAAAAATTGAAATATGTCAAAAACCATAAAATAATAAAATTTGAAAAGTAAAAAATAGTCCATGGTGTCTTATCTTATGTATATCACATAACCAAATCCATCTCCATCCATGTTATATCCTCCCATCCATCATTTTTGGATACCACCTTCAGTCTTAGAACCAACTAAGAGTGGTCACCCATCCCTCCATCTCTTTAGTATAATCCCTTTTGACTAAGTAGTATTGATATACATAACCTTCCCAAAGAATTTAATCTGGCACCCACCACTTCTTATCAGTTTCCCTTTTCATATCTAGCACCCATCAACTCATTTATTTTCTAGTATGAAAGGTAATTGATCCCATCACCTTCCTTATCATTACCTTTTCATCCCTAACACCCATCAAATCACTCATTTCTAGTATGAAAGGTATTTGATCCCATCATCTCGTAGTCTCCTTGATAGATTGTATTCTTTTAGGACCTTATTTATTGGTAATCCTTGGTCATAAATTTTATACATCAACTTTATTGGCCACTTTTTCAATTATATTTTGAGATAAAATCAATATTCAAAGACCCTATCATGTCATCCATCTTTCTATCCTAAACTAGGGGGAACATTTAATCCACATCCTCATCCTAGTCCTTATCCTCATCCTAGCCATGCTAATCCTCTCCAAATATAATTATATCCTACATCATAATCATCATATTCCACCCCATCACCCTATCACTCATCCCATCATTAGATAAGGCACTATGACATTGAATCTAGATATGTGTATTTGTTACTTATTTCTTGTCCATTGTTTGGCTTGTTTGTATCATGTATATATCTTGTTTATCTTATTTTTTCATCATGTCTTCATGTCTCTTTGGAAATAAACAAGGATGATAAGAGGTCACCAAAGATATAATAATGCTTATAAGTGATCTTAATGATGCAAAGTTCACTATTTTCCCATGTACTTTGACACTACATCCTCTTGGTCATGTCTATATCATGGGGAATACTATGAAGTGTCATATATTTTGGATTACATAGACTATAATAACCCTTATTATAATTGTGATGGATTGATCATATAAACCCTCATCACTTATCTAATCATCTAATCGTCCTTCTTCCCATCACTTAGCTCATCCTCTTAACTCATTTGACTAACATCCAACCTTCTATCCTCATCTCATCATCTGGGTCATCATCCTCTAGTCATTAATCATCTTTATCATCATCCTTTATCCTCTCATCATAACTACATCATCTTGAGGTCTTTTAATGATCAATAATTTAATGGCCACTATCTCCTCCCTCACTCCCTTGCATGTGTCTTTGTTAAGGGAAACATCACAATCCTTCTATTAACTTGCTCATATTAATTCTTCCCTATCATCATATTATTCAATTTCTATTTGAGATATACCCATCATTAATGTTATTAAACAATCATATTATCCTAGATTATAGCTCTCCCTTTCATGCGTCCTTGTTGGTATATGTCTAAATCTTGTTGCATGTTTATCCTATCATCATCATGTTATGAGTAATTCCCCTTGGGTATATATCAACACCCATGACACACATCATCTCTATTCCCTAAGTATGTGTCTTTTCCAGGGGCATTGTCAATTTGTATCTCATTGCTCAAGTTAAATTTTATCTTCTTCATCATCTATCCCATCCCCTCATCTATTCATCACATCCCACCCCTCTCTTCTTATTTTTAGTAGACATATGTCTCATTTTTCCTCACATGCCCCCTCAAGGGGGAATCATATCCCTTAACATCATCTAATAACATTCATCATGATATGGTTTTCATTTGAAAGATCATTACTCCTTCCACTTTGTTTCACTTACAATACCCTTCGAAAGAGGGGAAAAATTTATGCATCTAAATTTTCTCACTTGGATTATTGTCGCTAATATTCTTATTAGTCAACACTAATTCCATTAATTTCATTTATTTAAATTAATTATATGTTAATTAATCACCCCTTCTAGTCATTTATCTCATGTTCCCCTCTTCAATATTCTTCATTATTCTAACCTTATTTTATCCCACTTCATCATTAATTTCTCCTAAATCCCCATTATCATATCCTAATAACACTTATCTATTATTTGTGAATTTTAAATTCCCATGACCTACCTACCCACCTAAACTAGCCTATGCCTAGGCTTTCCTACACCCCTAGTCCTAATCACCTACCTAATCTCCAATTTAATCATCATTAGTCCCTAAGAAGGATTATAGAACACTCCAAATATAGAAACTTCTCTATTTTAACCCCTCTTCTCTAGAAGCCTTTAAATCTAGAAGCTTCCAAGGAATTTTATATTCCTTTTAATTCTCATCTATTGATCTCCTCCAACCAATTTCAAATCTCCACCATTGACTATGTATAATAAGGGAATAATATACTAATTTATGAGTCTCATGAGAGACTCACTATTAATGTGGCCTATTTCAAATAAAGGAACTATAATCATGTGTGATTTTAGAAAAGTTAACTGAGGTCCCAAAATTTATTGTACTAATTGATCTATAGCTGGTACTACCTGTAAAATGGTGTTAAGAATCCATGAAGCTAACTAGGGTGTATTTTGAATTGTAGGAGTCATAAGGACCTATATGGTAAAAGATGTTATAGTTGGCATGGAGAACCCAAGGAACTCAATAATGTTGATCTCAAAATAAAAGGAGTAGAGGGAGAAAATTTATAATCTATAACTTATATGTAATGCATGGGTCTATCTAATAATGGTCTACATTAGACAATATGCATACATGGTAAAATTATAAGAGTAGAATAAACTTGTAGTGGTGGCTCCATTGAACTCTATGGTATACTAATAGAAACTGTGCTTGGAATTCTAACTGGTAGTTATGATGTGACTTCCTTTGAGCTAGGTAAAGGATACTCATATGAAAGACCCTCAAACATGATCAACTAATTAGAATTTATATATTTTAGGCATCTGTGCATGGTGCCTGTAATGGTCTATAGTTACTATATCCATGTCCTACCCAATAACATGTCAAATGTGCCTACACTAAGTACTATCAAGAATATAGTGGTCACATGTGCTAGTCTAACATGTAGTGGTAGCATAATATCCCAAATGGAGCTCTAAGCATAGCCACTAAAACCACTAATAACTACTGGTATGAGAAATATCCTTCTCTAAATACCCCAAATGCTTTAGATGTGTGATAGATCATGTGTTAATATTTGACCCATTATCAACCATAACACTCTAAATATGATGATGATTGATGTAGGCTTATATAAAGAGTGCATATAAATATAAATAATCATCAATAATCTCCTTCTCTGATAAAGTGATGAATGGTCTAGTTGGTAATGTAGTATGATACACACCAATGATGTTATATAGGGGGTGTGCATCTTAGAGTAGTAGTGTGATATTATTTTGGTCATGGATGTGCCTAATATATATAGTGAACACCTAAAGTTCCCCTTGCCTCATTAGTTGTATGATTTAATAATGGATCAAAGAATATTTTTAATGCCTTATATTCTATTTGTTGAAATTTTGGTGCCTCTTTGGGTAGGTCCACATCAATTATGTTGGCCTATTGGAAATATTGTATTTTATGTTTCAAGGTGTGCATCAATTTGTATTATGTTTGGGTGCCCTACAATAGTCATAAAATGCATTAGAATCATATATTTTTAGAAGAGGCCATGTCGTATCAACCTCTTTGATGGGAGGGAGAGATATGACATTGCATTCTAGGAGCTATTGTAAAACAAATGTGGGGAAGAAGGTTGGTTAAAACTATCCATAGAGGAGCCAATAAAACTAGGTGAGGAGATGGATCTAGAGATGTATTAATTATGGCCTTTTAATCACTCTTGTTTTCAGTGGCCTTACCTTGTATGCAGGATTATTATAACTCTTATTAGTTGATTATGATCCACTTGTATATTTTAATTTTCTGTTAGATAAAATATTGACTTCCCTTTCTTTCACTATGTGGCATAAATCTTTCAAGATTGGAAACTTTTTTAAAAATATAGATTCATATAATGTTGGTAGTAAGTTTTATTTGAATATGTCTTGGATCTCTCTATCTGTCATGGGGATAGTCATCTTTATTAATATAGTTTTATATTTCAAGACATATTATGCAATAAGATCATTGTATTTTTTCTTTAATTATGTTAATTGAGCATATTATATCTTATCACTGATGTTTATTGTGAAGTGTGCTAAAAATATATCTTTTAATTGATTGGATATGGTGATAGACTAATTTAGAAGATCATATAAACACTAAAAGGCATAATCCTTTAAACTAAATGGGAACAATGTAGTGAGGAGCCTATCATTGGACACATAATCCAAACATGCTATATGGAAAGCTTATATATGGTATTATGGGTCACCCTTACCATCATACAAGGTAAGCTTGGGTGTCATGAATTTGGATGACAAATGAATTCTCACTATGTGATGTGCTAAAGTTAAATGTTAAATAACATGAGAATCTAAAGCATGTGATGGCCTATAAGCACCCTACATAATATGTAACACCTTATCCTTCATAAAGTTAATCTCTTTCATAAGGTATTATACATTTGGAGAGGATAAACTAGCCATAGGAGGTGTAGCTACCACTAAAGGTTATCGAGTTAAGATAGGTTATTGTATAAGTTGAGTTGCCCCTAAAGTAAGTGTAATGATGTTGTTATCTAGGGGAGTATAAGATTGACCATTATTTAATTGGTTAATTATTTCCATTATGACTTGTATAATTTTTACATGATCATGAGGTTGTTTTTGAAGTCTATCTCTGTAACTCTGTAGAATCTCATCCTTACTGACTATAAGATTTTCAATGTCAAGTGTGTGGAGAGTGTCCCGATTCCCATATTGTATATCATATATAACTTGATTTTATTTTTCATCTTTGGATGCATTATCATTAACGCCCACATAATCCAAGTGTGAAGGATAAATCATGAGATTTTTAACTCATCCTTTGTCCATAGGAATCTGAGTATGCTCAATAGGATTGCTACTAAGCCTAACACTTATTTTTAAGGGAAGAGAGATAACTTATTTAGATGTCATAAAGTAAACAAAGAGAAAGAGGGATGATTAAAAAGAATGTATGAAATATGAAAATCTTAAAATATTCAATGAAAATAGGAAAAGGAAGGATACTACCCTAGTATCATCTAGGGTTAGGGTTTGAGTAGTATTTAAAGCAAGTTAGCTTCACCAAATGTTTCAAATTTTTAGGACATAGTGAATGTAAATCTTAGGTTGATAAAGGTTTGAGTATATTAAATTAGGGCATACATATTTAATAAATGCAACCATTTATTTTTAATAAAATTTACTTAGTTTGACATTCGTAAAATAGTAATAAATAATGTAGAAAATTATTTAGCTAGAAAATGACTGAAACAAGAGATCCAAAGTCTAAAAAATAAGATAGAGGCTGATTTGAGTGTCATGGATAGGATAAAAGTGTAAAAAAAATACTATATAGTAGTGTTATGTGTCACTAGTGTCCCCATTTTGATGTTAATGTCCTTTTTATAGGACTATTTTGAGCTTCTAGGTGCACCTATGTGTGGTTCTATCAAACATGTTCCTATATGCATGAATTTTGGATCTCTGTAGATGACCTATTTTGACTGATTTTATGTACAAACCTTAAACCTGCATATTACTAGGGCATATGGTTAACACTAGAAATAAAGTGTGTTTGTTAGTGGGGTAGGCTAGACATCGTCAACAACCATATTATGATCCACTCTTATAATAATTAGAAATATGTAGAATATAATGTAGATCAACACAACACAATATATATTGGTGGTCCAATATACCCAACTACTAAATATATGTAGAAATAGAATAATTACCCTTAAGGTATCGAAACACCACACAATACTCCTTTAGGAAGGAATAACTCCATAATGTCTCTTTGAGGGGACAACCTCCATTATCCTCTTACAATAAAAGACTCAATACTTGATTTATTTATAATGATATTCACCTGATTTATATAGACCTCTATATAACTAAAAATGGATGGGTAACCTCTTAATCCCAATGTAGGTTGACCCTTACCCAATTCATTAATTTCATAAGTTACTCATTTATCCTAATATATTAGAGACATATAACTAACTAAGGGGTGTGTATGCCATATGTTGACATCTTGATCAACTCATATACATTAATATATCATATACCTAGGTACATAACATTCCTTCCCTCCCACATGTTGACATCTCAATCAACCCATATGCATTAACATATCATATCCCTAGGTAGATAACATTCCTTCCATCCTTGACATGTTTCATCCCAAAAAACATAAAAAGAAACCAAATAATGAGTGTGCTTCAAATTATTTCATGCTTGTCTCCAATATCTATCATCTACCCATCCATATATGATCTTGGTAGTTGATAGGTCTCCATCCTTGTTAACAAATTTCATTATGATAATCTGATTCCATTCTTGATCATAAATATACTACCTTCATTTCCATGCATAATTATTACTCATTTTATTCCATGTACCATACTTCTCTATGTTAATTTGAATCCATTCATGACCATAGTAGTTATTCTTCTATGCCTAGTCATAATGATTTCCCCACTAATTTCATGTTCCATAGGCCACTATGCTAGTCTGATTCCATACATGACCATAGTAATTATTATTTGTCTTTAATGCATATCTATAGTGATTGGTACTCTGATTTCATGTATAACCAATGTGATTATTATTATGTAACTCCCTCACATGGCTCCATGGTTCTTTCCTCTCATGATGATGTGGGTGTCTATATACCACAATTGTTTTTAATACTTTGAACTTATCCACTTTTTATTCTACCTCTTCTACCTTGTTATTTGGTGGTTATTTTGTCTCTTGAATAGATGATGTGGTTTTTCTACTTGTATTATTTCTCCATCTATGCCATCATCTAAATATTCTTCATGTTCTTTGTCACTTACTTCAACGTCATCCTCATGATCTACCTTGATTATTGTTTATGCCTTTCCAAATATGATATAATGTAAAATAACCTTCTTGATCCTATACAAAAACTTTATGAACTTATTTTGGACATTAATATTGATTGTTCCTAAAGTTTATAAGTACTGGTATCCAACAATTCTATCCGCATCATCAATATCCAATGCATAAAAATATGAACACAATACATATTAGTTCACAGTGAGCTTCAACTATTCAAAAAATAGAATATCCTTAGCATCTATTTAATCCTCAATATTATTTGTTTGAACTTGTATATTTTGGTCCACATCCATGTTTATGAGGTTATACTTCCTACTATTGTTTATGGACAGAATGAACTTTTTATTTTCAATGCATCCACAAAACTAAAAATTTGACTCTAATTTATTTGGAGACAAATTATTTGAACCCTTATCATCCAATACTTCTTCCTTTTCTTTGATATTCACTACCTCTCCTTCTACACCATATGTAGCCTCTTTGTCATCATTATTAAGCTTTATTTCTTCTTCTTCATAAGCACCTACATGTTTTTCCTTATTTCCATCATCAAAAATAACATCATCCTTAACCTCTCCTCTTGAATAATATATACCTCCTTCCTCATCATCATTGTGTTCATCCTCATTTTCCTTTCCTTATTCATCTGCACTCTTTTCATGACCCCGCTAATTATCACTATTAAGATAACTAGGTTATCAAGGCCTTATGTTTTGTTATTCATATTACGATCATAGTTAAACCCAATGTTTTTCTCATCAAGTTAAAAATCCATGTGTGTGTGTGTGTGTGTGTGTGTGTGTGTGTGTGTGTGTGTGTGTGTGTGTGTGTGCGTGCGTGCGTGTGTGTGTGTGTGTGTGTGTGTGTGTGTGTGTGTGTGTGTGTGTGTGTGTGTGTGTGTGTGTGTGTGTGTGTGTGTGTGTGTGTGTGTGTGTGTGTGTGTGTGTGTGTGTGTGTGTGTGTGTGTGTGTGTGTGTGTGTGTGTGTGTGTGTGTGTGTGTGTGTGTGTGTGTGTCTTTGTGTTTGTATATACATACATATACATATGTATGTATGTATATCTATATCTATATATGTATGTATGTGTGTGTGTGTGTGTCTACACACACACACACACACACACACACACACACACACACACACACACACACACACACACACACACACACACACACACACACATGTATATGTATGTCAAGAGGAGTTACTCATCTTGATAAATGTTGTTGCTCCCATGGTTGAATCCTATATCTGTCTTGGTTATTAAAGTTGATTATTTTAACCATATGGATAGTACAAATATTTATTTAATTAAATAATTTTAATTATTGAACTTAATTGTTTATAAAGGTTGGTGTTGTATTGAACTCAGATGTTTAGGCTTTGGAAAAAGTGTGTAAAGTGTATTTAGTAAATTTGTTTATCTCAACCATGTACATTGGCCTTGGATAAAAATTTAGACCTTAGTGATGTGTGCACATTGTTAAAATGATTTAAGTGTTTTGATATTGTTTAGCATCTTGGCATGAACCTATTAAGGTAATTAAATCATTTAAGACCTTGTGCTAGCACCATGTCATGATAGTGTGGTTCTTTGGGAAGGTCATATTAACCTATTACATGGATTTGTGAATAATGGCTCATTTTTAAATTATTAAATATTTATTGGCATGTTGAGTCATGTATGGGAAGGAGGGTGTCTTGGATGCCTATCCAGATGGAAAGATAAAATAAGTTAAACATTGTTTTTTCCCTTAAGCCACCTATCAATGTTGGAGTTAAACTGTATACTTCAATTTGGAAATAAATATTAAATATATTCTAGAAATAAATATTGAAAATTAGATGTTGGGGAAGAACCTTATTATTTTATACCATAAACATTATGTAGGATTAAATTTCAACATGGGAATAAAAATTATAATAAATAATTAATCTATCTTTTATTGGGAAATATTTGGATTGTATTCTTGTCTTTAATAAACTGTTGATCTTTGAGGTAATGTAATTAGGGTTTGAGGAATGGTGGAGATGATAAATGAAGAAAATAATAAGAGTTATAGGGTTAAAATATGCACAAGCCACCATCATGGAGAATGAGTAGATGGGAGTAGAGAAAACAAGGAGATTTCAAGTCTACATTTTGGGCAAGAAGGGAATTTTTAGCAGAAGAGAATGAATGGGAGGCAAGGTTGGGCAAATAAGAGAATAATAGAGTTGTTTTTTCTGGTGTGGCCTTATCATGAGAGGGAAAAATCAAATTTAAAACCTTGTAATTAAATATTTCAGTCATGTGATTCCTACTCCTCAAGTTTAAATTTTGTTCTTTAAATTTTAGAATAATATTGCAAGTTTATGAAAACCATTTTGGGCATATTCTCACATGGAAATTTTTTATGATTCCAACATGAGCTTATACCAGAGCCAAGTAACCTTAACAATCTAGATAATTACATTTGTGTGAAATTTTTTCATTATTTTATTATTAAAAAATGAATTTATTATTATGAATTTGCTCACTTGGACTAAGTTGGGTGAATTATTTATGTTTTGGTAATTATGTAGAATTATATTCTAGATATATTATGGATGATATTTTACGTTTTGTGGTTTTTGGGTAATGGAAAAATTAGCCAGATTTTGATTTAAATTAGAAATTATGAATTGCAATTAATTATTTCAAACCTCTTTGATAAGGTTAAATTTTTTTGGTGTTGTGTAAGGATATGTATGCTTAAAAACCCTGTTGGGTAGGGCTTTCCAATCTCCTCATACAAACCCCTATTTGGGCAAATCATTCTCGACTGGTTCCAGTTATACACCAGAGGATTTTGAATTATTATATTGTGTACATATATTTATATACCAAACGAATATTTATAAGCATATTATAGTTTTAGATTATGGTAAAAATAGGTTTTGAAGGGATCCCGAAACCCATTACAAGGGGAAAGATAACCCTTTAAGCACAGCCAGGTTAACAATAGAACCTGCTTACAAAAAAGAGCCAAAACCAGGTTTTACAGGGACCTGAAACCAACAAATAAAAACATAAAAACTAGCAGTCAAAACACTGATCTAAAAGTTGACCAGCAGATACAGCAAGCTGAAACCAAAAACCAGAAAACCCGACTAGAATACAGCCCCCGAAAAAAAACCAGTCAGCGAAAGGGAACTTTAGATGAATCTTTTAAGTTTAGATTATTTTTTTTACTTGACCAAAGATTCATATCAAGGGGAGGAACCAAAGGCTTTGACTTCTTTCTTCTTACAGCTATCCAACCATCCTCCACCTTAGCTACCTCAGCATCCCATGCCTCAAAAGACATAGATCTTTGGCTCCCAGAAGGCATAAAATCCTTGTGAGAGTTAAACATTAACTGGCTCTTAGAAAGATCCTCCAAAATAGGAGAAGATACCACCACCTCCTCCTCTGGCTCAACTGTTTCACTACCCACAACCACTATAGGGGCTTCATTAGAATGATTCACCAATGAATCTTCTTCATCTTCTGAATCTTCTTCTTCTTCTTCTTCATCTAATGAATCTTCTTCATTAGAATGACAAACATATTATAGTTATTAATCTAACCACTACATATTTAGTTAGCATTAGATCTTATGCAATTTGAGACCATTTAACCTTAGAGTACCTTGGATCCATTTTGCATTATTTATGGATGTTTTCATGCTTTCCTATTACTACAACCCTATACAATTTGGTTTATGCATTATTTATAATTATTTTTTTATTAGGTTACAATGTACACATTTACTTATTTGGCTTCAAGTGACTTTGTTTTCCAATCCATTGAAGACAGTATCTCCAAAAAAATAAAAATTGATTATCTTGTTGTGAAGAGAATTTATGTTCGACTAGTTATCTTTTGTAGATGTTAGTGTTTGTTTCTTTTAATAAAAGTTTTAAAAGGAAAAATAAATTATATGGTATGATGGGATTGTTGTTTGAAATGATTTTCATTAAATGTTATTCATACCCCTTATTTATTGAAAAAGAGAAAATAGATTGATTTTATTGACAATGGAAACTTGCACTGTGAGATGTTAGCATGATTTGATCAATCTTGATATGATTTACAATGTATTATTTATAAGAATGAATCTACTTCCATATATAGGTATCTATTTTTATTTTGACTTTGGACAGTTTTACTTATTTGTGGGAAAATAAATAGAATGAAATTAATAGACTAGTCATGTTTATATGAGAGTTGGAGAATCATTAAATAATGTATATTATCCTATGTTTGTTATGTGAAATCACTAATATTGTATTATAGGAATTATTGGCATATTTATATTGTTTTTTTGCCTTGAGGATATATGTAATAACTTGTTAATTTTCTCATTTATAAAAAGATAGTTACAGTAGTAAGTATGGTGGTTGCCTAAATTATTTGATGTGGATGAATTTCATGTTATTACCTTACTTATGTTGAACTTGACTTATTAAAATAGGATTTAAATTTTAGAATGGTTTCTTTGGAGAAAAAATCACATTGCTAACTATAAGCTGACACATTATTTCACCCCTTTTAGTGTAAGAGTTTTCATTTCGTTGGCTCTCCCCCTATGTGTTTGGTTCCTTATTTATTAGGTTACATATTAAAGTCCATGTAGATCCTTGTCGCATGGAGGTTTTGGGGATGATAAAGGCATCAACTAAGTTTATTGTAATGCTAAATTATCATAGTTGGTACATATTATATTAAATGCATGACTTAGACATTGTACCTCTATGGTAGCACAATGGATTCCTTGTGTTTATGCCTTTGGGATTATGTTATATTTACATGTTAAATTACAACCTATGAGGGATGTTCAAGTTATTGTATCAACCCTATTATTTTAATATTATACTCGTGATGTGGTATATTGTTGCAACTACATGTTTTAATTTGTAATATTGGTTATGTAATTATAATATACATCCTTATATTAAGGATTTACATGTAATATTATAAATATACATTTATGTAATTCCATCATTGAGTATGATTGTGTTTTAGTTAATTGGAAACCTTCTTTCTTGTGGAGGGATCTTCAAGTAAATTTGTGAATGAGGGTTGTGGTAGCCATGACTATAATAATTATGTATATGTGTTAATGTTACTCATTTAACCTCAATCATTAAATTATGTAGGTGTGATGAGTATTCTATTCATTTTCTTATTGATGAATGGAAGCATACATGAAGCATTCTAGTTGTATATATAATGTAAATATTAATCTTGGGAAAACTTATTACTTAAGTAATTAAGTTTATAAAGTCCTTTTTTATTTGTTTTCATTCACATTGATAATAGGAACACATCATGATAAAAGTTTTGGAATTTATAATGTTAACATACTATGATATGGTATTATGGAAACTTGTTCCATGATGCTATTTATAGAATATTTTATTTCAACATTAACTTGTGAAACCATTTGAATGGATGTATTTATTCTTATAATAATAATCTTGCTAATAAGGAAGAATAATGCAATGTACTACATTTTTTTAATGTTATGTTAAACATTAACAAATTGGAAAATCTATGAATCAAGTATTATCTTATAAGGGTGTGAATACAGTTGTGACAATTGGTTATGAATATGCCCTATGGCTAGTGCAAGCATGAAACCATAGTTAAATGACAAGTTGATTATATGGATTATTCATAAATTGGTAATAAATGAAATCAACATTAATAAATGATTGTTATCTAGAATTGTGGATTGATGTTTCTTGTTAAACTTATTCTAATTTGGTATATTGCTTTTGGTATGCCTGATTGGCCATGTGCAAGCAATGATTTTATGGTAAGTAATTATTCATTAATATAGCCAAAGCTAGTCTAGATTAATGGCATTGTAATTAGCGTAATGGATGAATTATCATTCAATGAATCATTCATCTTTTCAATTAAATCATTTATTATTCTTAAGTCAAGGAGTTGGAATGAACTACTAGTTTGATTACCCTTTGGTGGGAATTCATTAAAAAACTTATAATCGAGTATCACAACCAATGTTGGTACATATTAACAATTGTTATTCATCTTATACCAATTAAATTTTTTCTGCTTATGTTCATGATTGCATAGTGGGACTATTAGGGATGTTATGATCTCCCTATACATATTGTACTATGACTTGGTGGGTATCAATCATTCACGTTGGAATTTGGGATATCACATGCCATGATAATTATTTTCCACATGTTGGGCCATATGTCATGGAATGACATTCATGAAGTGATGGAGTATGAGTGTAATAACCCCTAAGATTATAAATCATGGCATCATAGTTTTATGGGCCAAAACTTGAAACCTCAATTATGAAAACATAAGGTTCTATGTTCATAAGTTTTATGTTGAGCCACATTGGTGGTGGATTGAAGTAAACTAATCATAGACCCTTGAATGTTGTAAGGTTGGCTAATCCAAAGCTTGGCTTATTGGTACTTAGTCCCCATGTCTTAGAACTATTATACCTATTATATTACCTTCTTATTATCAATACTATAATTAATTATAGCCAGTGAGATAACTCACTATTATGTTTAATCTTATCCTTGTTATGGATACCTATGGGCTTGAGTGAATCTCCTTACCTAGTGAGTTACCAAACCAAAATTGTATAGGGTTATCAGATGTTTATATTGGGTTGAGGATTTTTAGGTGATTCGATGGGGAAACTTAGTGCCTTTTTAAGGGTTAATGGATATTATCATGGACCCACACACTAATACCCCTTTAATGGTATATCATCCATTATGCAACATTTTTCTCTATAAAATTATCTAACATTGGTCACCCTAGCATAAGTAGCTCATTGACCCAATCCATTTATGGTTTATCCACTCATTTGGTGTAGGTCTATGTTGATGCACTATGTGTGGTAGGGTGTGTAGTGGGTTCTATGAGTAGTTCTATTGTGTATTCTATTAAAAATTCTTTAAAAAACATTTTAGGGTTGTTTCGGCTCTCTTCTTGGTTATCATCATCCGTCTCTTCTTTTTCCACATGACCCTTTTTTTTCAAAACATACTTTTCTAAAACATTTTGTATTTTTTAAAAACTCTCCATAATATTTTCTCACCATTTGTAGTTAATTTAACCCATGATTTAGAAGAGACTAAAACAAAATTAGGGTTATTGAAAAACCCTAAAATTTCTACAACTCATGTGAAACTAATCAAAACATTCTCAAAATTTGATTGTAGATTCCCTATATTAGAGTGGAAATTTAGTAAACATTTTATGAAAAAAATCCAAATTTTTTGGTCTATAGAGATAATCTATGAAAAATCATAAAATTAGAATAAGTGACTCAAAAAAATCATAATTTTTTACCATAGCTCTCATATATGCTAATAAAGTATCATTAAAAATGTCATAAAATTTTTCTATATATTTTGGAAAATATTATAAATTTATTACAAAACCTAAAATAAAAATAACTCCCTCAAAATTGAACATAAAATCTCATTTTATAGTGTGAGTTCCTTAAAATATTCTTTAGCTCCAATAAAACAATTTTGCAAAAATTAACAATTGATTGCAAGATATTAATGATTCACCCAAATTAGGATTTCATCCCACACAAATTTCCTAAATTGAAGCTTTGATACCAATTTTTATGATCCACACTTATAATATTTAAAATAAGTATAATATAATATAGATCAACATAACACAATAGATATTGGTGGGTTAAGATGCCCAAATAGTCAATATATGCAAAGATAATATAATATCCTTAGGGTAGGGCAACACCATACAATAATCCTTTAGAAATTAATAAATTCATAATATCTCTTCAAGGGGACAACCTTAAATATCCTTATACCAAATAAAAGATTCAACACTTGATTTATTTATAATGATATTCACATCCTTTATATAGACCTCTATGTAACTAACAATGGATGAGTAACCTCCTAATCCCAATGTAGTCCAATCATTACCCAATGCACTAATTCCACAAATTACTCGTTTATCTAAATATATTAGACCCATATAACTAACTAAGGGGACGTGTGTCACATGTCAACATTTCCATTAACCCATCTACATTAATATATTATATCCCCAGGTACTTAGTAATAAATATGTATAATATAATGTTTAACATATATATAATATAATGTAAATCAACAAAATACAATAGATATAGGTGGGAAAAGATGCCCAAATACTCAATATATTAATAAATAGACTGATACCCTTAAGGCAGGGCAACACCATATAATACTCCTTTAGGAAATAATAACTCCACAATGTCTCCTTGAGGGTACAACCTCCAATATCATTATACTAATATAATACTCAATTCTTACTTGATTCATTTACAATAATATTCAACTCCTTTATATAGACCTATAATTAATTAACCAAGGATGAGTAACCTCCTAATCCCAATGTAGGCCAACTATTACCCACTATACTAATTCCAAAAGTTGCTCGCATATCCTAATATATTAGACCCATATAACTAACTAAGGAGATGTGCTCTATGTGTTACCATCTCCATAAACCCACATACATTAATATATCATATCTTTAGGTACATATAATTCCATCCCTCCTTCACATGTTTCATCCCTAAAACATAAGAAGAAACCAAATAATGAGTGCGATTAAAATCATTGCACACTTTTCTCCAAGATCAATAATATAAATATCCATCTGTGATCTTGGTAGGTGATAATTCTACAACCTTGTACCATATTTGGATTCACTACTATGATTTCATTCATGACCATAATAGTTATTTTTCCATGCATAATGATAGTTATTTACCCACTAATTCCATGTTCCATAGGCCATTGCACTACTCTAATTCCATACTTGACCATAATAGTTCTTTGGATTATATGCATTACCATAGTGATTGTTGCTTTGATTTTCTTTATAGACAAAGTGATTGTCATTGTGATATTACCTCACATGGCTCCATGATTTTTTCCTCTTATGATGATGTGCATATAGATATACCTCAAGATTTTATGATACTTTTAGATTATTAACCTTTTATTTTACCTCTTCAACCATTTCATTTGGTTTTTCCATTGCCTTTTTAGTAGATGAAGTGTTTTGTTCTACTTGTACTATTTATTCATAGATGACTTCATCTGAATATTTATCATGCTCTTATTCACTTTCTTCAATATCATCTTCATTCTCTACCTTTATTATTATTTGTTCCTTTCTAACTATTATATCCTATAAATTAACCTTATTTTCATATACCAAAAGTTCATGAACTTATTCTGAACATTAATATTGATTGTTTCTAAATTTTATAACCATGGATATCTAAGAACCATATCCACACCAGCCATATCCAAAGCATAAAAATATGAATTCAAAACATATTTATCCATAGTAAGCTTCATATCTTAAAAAACTAAAATATTATTACCATTCACTTGATCCTCCTTAATATTCTTTTCTTGAACCCACAAATGTTGGAACACATCCATGTTGATGAAGTTATACTTGATGTTAGTGTTTATGGACATAATAACCTTCTTATTTTGAATGCATCCATGAAATTGAAAAATTGACTATTATTTACTTAGAGATAAATTATTTGAATCCCTATCATCCAATACTTCTTCCTCATATTTTATATCCTCTATCTTTCCTTCTGTTCCCTTGTAGCCTCTTCATCATCATTATTATGCTCTCTTTCTTCTTCTTCATAATAACATGCATGATATTCCTCATTGCCATCATCAAAATTATTTTCTTCCTCTTTTTCCACATCACTATCCTAAATCTCCTCCCGAATCCTCTATATCTCCCTCCTCATCATCTTTATGTTCATCCTCTTTTTCATCTTTTTATTTATTTGTACTCTCTTTTTGGTTATCATCATTAGTCTCTTCTTTCCCCACATGCCTATTTTTTCCACAGAATACTTCTTCAAAATATTTTGCATGTTTGTAAAACTCTCCATAAATTATTACAATTTTTAAAATCTATTTGACCCATGATTTGGAAAAAAAACTAGGGTTAAGGGAAAAACCCTAAAAATTCAATAACTCATGGGAAACTGATCTAAATAATCTAAATATATTACTATAGGTTCCATATATGATATTGAAAATTTAGTGAATTATTTGTAAAACATTCTAAATATTTTGACCCTTAGAGATAATCTTTGAAAAATAATAAAATCACAATAAATAACACAAACCATGTTAAACAATTCTAAAATTTTGACTGTAGCTCTCTTGTATTCTAATAAATTAGTAATAAAATTTTCATAGAAAAAATATTTATATTTATGTAGATATTAAAAATAATATACAAACCCTAAAATACTAAAAACTCGCTCAAAATATATCATAAAACCTTTATTTGTTTTTTATGACTTTATTAAAATATTATTCATCTCTAGTAAAAACATTGTGCAAAAATTCACAACTAATTACAAGATAATTATGATTTCACAAAACTAGAGTTTCATTCCACAAAGAGTGCCCAAATTAAAGCTCTAACACCACTTGTCAAATAAACACTTATAATAATTATACATATTCAAAATATAATGTAGATAAACACACCATAATAGATATTTGTGGGCCAAGATGCCCAAATATTCAATATATGTAGAAATATAACAATACCCTTAAGGTAGGGCGACACCATATAATACTATTTTAAGAAGGAATAATTAAAAAATGTCTCTTTGAGAGGAAAACCTTAAATATTATTATACCAAATTGAAGACTCAATACTTAATTGATTCATTTACAATGATATTCACCTTCTTTATATTGACCTCTATATATCTAACAATGGATTGGTAAACTCCTAATCCCAATGTAGGCTGACCATTACCCAATACACTAATTCTACAATTTACATATTTATCCTAATTTATTGTACCCATATAACTAACTAAGAGGAGTGTGTACCACATGTTGGAATCTCCATCAACCTATTTACATTGATATATCATATCCTTAGGTACATGACATTAATGTATACAAACCCTAGGGATATGATATAATAGAATGTAATGATCCAAAACATATATCAATATTATGTATATATAATATGTTATACATATTTAGAAACTACTAATATATCATATCCATAGGTAAAATAGTAAAAATTAGGATACAAAACCTAGTCACATCTAGGATTAGGGTTTGAGTATTATTTAAAGTAAGTCAGGTTCACCAAATGTTTTCACTTTTTAGGGCTTAGTGAATGTAAATCCTAGGTTGATAAAGGTATGAGTATAATATATCAAGGTAGAAATATGCAGTGAATAAAAAAACTAATTTATAAAAGAATTGACTTATTTTGACCTTTTTAAAAATATCAATAAATAATATATAAAAGTACTTAGTTGGAAAATAACTAAAATAGGAGATCTAGAGCCTAAAAACTAAGACAAAGGTTGATTGAAGTGTCACAAATATGATCCAGGTATCAAAACCTTTCTTAGACAATAAACCATGTGGTATTAACATATCTATTTTGGTGTTAGTGTCTTATGCGAAGGATTGTTTGAATATTTTGGGTGTACCTATGTCTGGGTCCACCAAACCTATTCATATGCATATAAATTTTGGATCTTTATAGATGGCCTATTTAGACTAATTTTATGTTCAAACCCTAAACCTCCATGTTTTTAGTCCATCTAGTTTACATAATTATTATATATTAATTTATAGTGGGGTAGGTTGGACATACTCAACACCTTTTTGTGATGAGAGTTGCCTACATACCAATACTCTAAATAGTGTTCAAATTCATTGTAGTTATCCCCACCTAAGTGCCAGTGTAAATGCAAGTGAAGTTAATATGAATGTTGGACTGAGTGATTTAAATATGATTGAGACTAAAAAATTGAGTAATCTAAGATTAAGAATATTTAGGATGGTTTTATTTAGAAGTAGGTTAGAATATGGATTGATAAGCTTGATTATGCATAACTTATTCTGAGTTTATTTGTGTAATTTGCATCTGATTTCCATCTAGTGGTTAGAGTGATAAAAGTCATGTATATATTTTTTATAGTGCTTGTGAGAGTCTTAAAATAGGTATGGCTTGACCTTATAGGGTTAATCATTTGAAATGATATCCATTATTAGTGAAAGGAGGGAATATGATAATAACACTGGAACTAGTTCATTAGCACCATGGGGTGCTACTATCTCTATTATTGTGCTAGTGTCAATGTGGTAGATAATGAGGCATTAAGAGCTAGGATGTTAAAGTGAGGGTATGGGAATACTTAAGGGATGTTTATGAATGTGTATGGACCACAAAAAGGCTATACAATCGTCTAAATAGGCCCTAAAATAGGTCTACAACTAAGCTAGTGATGGGTTATCTCAAGTAACACTCTTATCATTCAAGTGTCATTTTAGGTGATTATAGAGATCATGACCTACACCTAGTATATGAAGAGTGGTGTTATGATGGTCTAAAGTGTTACATCCCAAGCAACATGACTCAAATGTACACACACACACACACACACACACACACACACACACACACACACACATACACACACACACACACACACACACACACACACACACACACGCACACACGCACACACGCACACACGCACGCACACACACATGCATGCACATGCACATGCACATGCACATGCACACACACACGCACATGCACAGGCACAGGCACACACACATGCACATGCACACGCACACACACATGCACATGCACACACACACACAGATGAACATGCAAACACACACGTGCGTGCGTGCACACACACGTGCGTGCGTGCACACGCACGCACGCACACACACACACACACACACACACACACACACACACACACACACACACACACACACACACACACACACACACACACACACACACACACACACACACACACACACAATCTGATGTAAGGTGATTAATCTAATCAAAATCACCCTAAAAAGTGTGATCTAGAAAGATTGAGTGATTTAATAAATCTCACCTATAGATATGGTGAATTTGAGTGATTTAATAAAACTCAAATTATAAATTTGGTGAGGTTGGATGATTTAATCATGTTAATAGCAATCCATAATATAATAACAATCCATTATATAATTATAGTCCATAGTAATCTAGTGAAGCTATAATACTAATCAATGTCTAAGTAAATATAAGGAGTGAAATCTTATTTTTTACTATCATATCTAGTTTAAAATAATGTATTCTACATATATTGGTGCATTTTACTGAGCATATGCACGAGAATTGTGTAATATATGTATGGTAATATATATATATATATATATATATATATATATATATATATATATAGTGGGATCATGTCATAAATACATGACCTCCACATTTAACATTTGCTAGACTCAATGGGGGCATGCTATAAAAACATGTCCTTCAAACTTGCACTGATTTTGATTTTCTCTGGATTTTATTTATGATATATATATATATATATATATATATATATATATATATATATATATATGTATGTATGTATACGTATATATATATCATAAATAAAATCCAAAGAAAATCAAAATCAGTGCAAGTCTGAAGGACATGTTTTTATAACATGCCCCCATTGAGTCTAGAAAATGTTAAATGTGGAGGTCATGTATTTATGACATGATCCCAATAAAATATGGAGATAATGATAACTGAGTGTGGATAACATGTCTTTATGAAATACCCACATTGAAATATAGAACTATGTAAATTTGGAGGACATGATTTTATGATACCCCCACTAAAATCCCCCTAGTGGTGAGGGGGTTGGAATCTTGTAGTCACCACATCACAAAATGGTGAAGTGGATACAATGTATATGGATAGAACATGTAAGATTAAATTACGTATTAGTGATATGAATCAGTAAATTTTTATGTGGTAATGTAAGATTGATGTAATAATACCCACAATTTGAATTATGTCTGGGTATAATAAAAAAAATAGGCAATTTTTTTGTTTGACATAGAAATTAAAAAAATGGTATAATGTGGAATTAATCATTGTTTGAATCCAAATATGGTTTTGAATTTGGATAATCATGATTGAGATATGGGAATTTGATGTGTTGACTATTGAAAAATTATGGGCTATATATTGGGCTTTGAAAAAAAAACATTTCATTTGCATTTTACACCTTGTAGAATTTGAAGTTGTAGAGAGAATATTACAATGTCATGCGAGGGAGATCTATGATTAATATGATTTGACATGATTCAAACAAACCTAGTTGTTAAGGACTTTAAGGAGATGGTAAGCATACTTATGAGTTATTTAACAGTTTTGAATTTTTCAAATTTTGTTAATTTTAGAAAAAAACTAACTTTTTTAGGTGGACAAACACTTCCATCATGATTTTTGGACAATACCATTAGTACTTAGATGTTGGTTTTAAAAATTTGGAAGGAAGACTCCAATGGAATTTTACCAACTTCATGTTAGCATCCAATGCTAATGTCCAACTATATTTTTGAATTTATCAATGGTAAATATGATTTTTCTTGTTGGAATGTTTTGACTGACACTTGTTTTTTTATCATTTTTATGTGTATAATGATGAGAATGTACTTGATTTAGGGCATGGGAGGAATTTTTACACCATGGTAGAGCTAGGTATAGATTTGGTTGGTTAGTCTGTGATTGACTAGGTGGGGTTGGGTAATATTGCTCAACTGGGACAAATTTAATAAGATATCCATCTTATTATAGAATTAGTCAAAAGGTGGAATCTAAACCATTGTACTTATTTTCTCCCTATAGGGTATATTATAGTCAAAATAGAAGATGTTTAACACATTTTATAACTACCAATCATGGGTGAGAGAGCACCAATTTTTAGGGATAGTAGCCATGGTTATATTTAAAAGTCTCATCTTTATTTCATTTTCTAGAGATAAATATATATAGAGTTGAGAAACATGATTATTTATATAGTATTATTATAGGGGACATTCTATGGCTACATAAATTTATTTGTGTTATTATCTTCATTTATGGTAGTAGAGGGTGGCACTATGACAATTTCATATTACAGGTATCAGATTTTGTGGCACATTGAGCAATACTATATGAAATATTAGTAGGATGTCATATTATTGGCACATTTATATATCGATTTATATAGATTCTATTTGGATATTTATGGTGGTGGTATCAGATATAGTACCTTGTTACATGTTTGGTTGTATGATAATATTGCATTAGTGTGGCTAGTTGGTGGACCATTAATAGGGTGGGCCCACCTTCATGTATTTTTAGAGAGGTGGGTATTCCCTCATGATAAATTACATACCATTATAGAGTATCATACTATTTTAGATCGTTGGACAATTGATTAGATCACATGGTGTCCATATAAGACATTTGGTGGGTAGCTTGAGGATGGGCATGAGCTATAAAGGATCTAGGTCAGCATGTGCTTGGTGGACCAATTTTTTAGTGTTTATGAGTTATTTAAATATGATCATGTTATTTGATGGTTTTTTATATATTAGGGGATGTCTTTGGCTCCATATCCATGGAATGGATAGTGAGGAGTGGGTATAGGCCCAATGATAGACCATCTCTAACACCCACTGACGTAGCCCCTAACTAGGTGATGAGAGATATTTTGTCATTACCATTATAAATGACATCATGAAAGATGTACATATGAATAAACATAGTGGTTTTCAAGGTATTACTGGATGATATTATTTCTAGTTATAGCTTTCCTACATAGTGAAGTACATATGACCCAGGGTGCTAGATCAAGTGATAGGAGTTCATGTGGGACCACATCCCATATATTAAGAAACTCTTAGATCCACATGTAAGTACCTTATTTTAATTTTTATTTTATTGATATAACATTTGATATAGTAAATTTAATTGATCTGTATTTGGTTTTATTACTTGAAGGCAATCATGAGTGGGCCACCATGGTTGATCATGTGGTATGGACCCTCAATCAGAGTGTGCCTATATATATGTGGATTTATTTATATATTGATGGACATTTTAAGTACCCATGCTCTCATTTTTAATCTATCATCAAGGGTGTTGTAAAATTATTACATAATTACTACTAAGTGAGATGACTTATGTGTAGAGGTAAAGATATGGAGTGACATGAACGTATTGTTATGTATATCATGTAGGTACTAAAAGATCAATATGATTCCCTACATTGGGATAATGATTATGAATTATATTAGTTGGGTATATTTGAGGAGAGAGTACATGATCTATCTTGATCATGTGAGCCTAGGTAAGACCCAAGAGCATCCACATTGAGATATGCTAGGGTTATTGACGAGAAAGTGATGAAAAAATCTACACTCATGGATATGCCCCCAAAATATGACTATTGTTTCTATTTGAATATAAATTTATACAATTTTGATATAAATATGATGATGTTTGCATGGTATATATGGCTTCACATGAATGTATGCCCTCTTTATCATGTTAGATGATTTAATTTTATGTTTATTTATTTAGTATATATTATGATAATAAAAATTTCAGAATGGCATAAAATATAGTAATTTAATTAAATTTTCCATATAATAAGTAGTTAGTTAGTCATATTATTCAATAGAACCTCTTAGAAATAATAAACCTAAACTATAGTGATCATTTGGTAACTATACATTTGGTGTTGGACTAATCATTTTAATTGATGTGTATATATAAATATCACATGTACCAATCTAATTTATATCTGAATGTGTCAATTATGGTATCCAAATCTACTATTTAGGTATGTGAGTAGGCTCATAAAATGTGTCTCCATGCCTCCTCCAAATGCCCATATATAAATAACATGATCAATCAATGGTTCCTTGGTAGGATCAGTGTGGGAGAGATTAGTCTTGGTAGAGGGTACACTAAGAGAATAATTTTGACTAGTGGTTGAATTTTGTGAAGTTCATTAGACCACAAATTCTTTGAAATAATTGGAATTGGATGTCTTGAACCTCTTAGGATAACCTTTATAATAATTAAGTAAAATATGTCTTCATGTGTCTTTATGAAAGGTAATGATCCCATAATTATCAATTTGCGTATTTTTTTCCTTGAGAGCAAAAAAATAATCATCTTGATGCCCTTTAATACCATGGTACATGTAAAAGGGTTGTCATTTTACCTTTTAAAATATGTGTGGTGGATGGTAGTAATTAGGAAGAAGGTTTATCATTCATTTATCCAAAAGTGAATGTAATATATCATGTGTTATATCTTGTAACCAATCAAAATTAAGTGGTTTTCATTTAATAGAGGCATATGGTCTTACTATAGGAGGTACTCTATATGTGGAATATTTTAATCTATGTATAAATTTTATTTTTTATTCCCTCTTAATTACTTCTAGTTTTTTATAAGGTATTTTAATTGGTTCCTAACCCTTCATGGTTTATTGTTTTACTTTAGAAAAATTGTTACTAAAGTGCTTATCATTTAATAGAGGCATATGGTTAGATTATTGGATATATTCTATATGTGGAATATTTGTATCTATGTATAAATTCTACTATTTTTTCCATGGTAAGTACTTTTGGTTTTTTAGAAGGTATTTTAATTGGTTCATGACCCTTGGTTTATTTTTATGCTTTGGAAAAAAAAAATTGTATCATGTTTTCCTTTTGGTGGAAATATAGGTAATTATGTTTTGGTATTTATTATAGCACATGCATATTTATGCACATCCAAATATAAACTATCAAGTAAAGTGAAGGGATTATGAAATCCTATATATCTAAGTGGAGAAATAAAATTTGAAATTATAAATCCAAGCGGGTATATTTTAATGAATATAAAATATCCTTAATCGAATAACATAGTATTGAATAGGTCCATCCTCATTTTCAGTCAAGTTTTTAAATGGTGCAATGATAGCTTGGGAAGATTGTGTTTGTGAAAATGTAATAAAAATGCACCATAAAGCTTGTTTAATATTGATATATACCCATTTGGGAGGATATATAACCATGCAAGATCTTCCTTAGTCAAACTCATATAAAATTATTTTGAAAAAAAACATCCATTTGTTGTCCAATGATCAAAAGAGTGTATATATTATTTTAAATGATTTAGAAGATCTCATTTACCATCAAAGGAAGAGAACATAAGCATGATAAATGTGGAAGGATATGGATAGTTAAAAACATCTATAGTATGGGGTTGGTCCTTCTAGATATTATAATTAAAATTAACCTTATGGGAAGAAAATTTCAAACTAAGAGTAGTTATTTGTTGTTGAATATCCCCCATGGTAGTCATCAGAGATATAATATCACTAGTATGGGGTGGTAAAGAGGTTATATTTCCTTATAAGTTGTAATTTTCCATCAAAATAATAATATCTTTACCACCTTCATTTTATTCTAGGATAGGATCATTATATTGTTTAGAAACATGAGGTAGATGAGGATTCCTTACTAAAGAGGCAACTATATCATGTTATATTCAAATACCTTCGAAATTTTGAATTTCATTACATACAATAGTAGTGAGAGATGTGGGTTCATTTTATTTATCTATATTTGAAACATATTTTTTAGTATAAAATGGTAGGGAGGGATAAGGAATAACAATTTGTACCCAACTTTTAATAAAAGGAAAAATGCAAGCTTCATTTTCATTTTTGAGTTCAAAAAAAGGAGGTAGAAAGAAAGTAATGTTAATTTATACTTTTGGTACATCATGATCATATGAAAAATATACATTTGATTCAACATTATAATTTTTGTTATCTAATGAACTTCTGATTTTATTTTTCTTATATTGTACAAGTTCGGTAAGAGATGTAGAAAGTGCATTTGACTTTGTATCTTTATCTTCAAGTAACGAATTTTCAATGAGAGATTTGGAGTAAATTTCATTTTCATTTTCATCTTTCCAAGGAAGTAATATTGGTAAAAAATTAGTACATTCATGTTGATCATTACAAGCTAAAGAATGAGAAGTATTTTCACTAGTTTCATTTGAGTGATCCAAAAAAGGAATAAGATTTTCAACATTATCATTATTTTGAAATAATAAACACATTAACTTTTTCACTATTTTCATAATTTTCAAGAGAATAAAATTATTAAATTTTTGGTTCATCTCAATATTTTTTGCATGAAACATCATTATTTTCAACATCATAAAGGTTAATTTCTTGCATGTCTATTGTATCACCTGTATGTGATTTGCTAAAAAAATTGATCATTATTAACTTTTTAGGATTTTCATCACTAGATATAGAATAAATGGGAGAAATAGGCATCTCATATTCACATTCAAGAGGGGTATAATCACACTTGGAAACATGTTATGATTATTAACATATTCATTTAGATTTTCATTTTCATCATTAATTTTTTCATTAGTATAGTTATAAGCAAAGGATGATGATTGAGCACTTTCATAATATGAAATAAGATCATAATATGAAATACATTGGTCATTGGAAACATTAAACAATATGTCCAAAGGATGGGGTTTCCTAGGGCTTATAGTAGTAGTAGACATGTCGAGGAGGGATACAAATTTGGATCCAATCACATAGAGGAGAAGAAAAATGCCTAGGGAAAAAATATAAAAATTAATTAATTAATAAATACCCATGAAAAATAGATCACATATAAAAAATATAAAAGTAAAAAAATATTTTTTAGTAGAAATAGAAACCCTAAATTTCAATCTAGGGTTTGGGTCATATAAGACATAGGAGGGGTTCACCATAATGTTTTATCCTAAATGAGATCACTATATAAACACACTAATCTATAAAAACTATTTGAATGTGATATGAAAATATTAATATTTCATAAATAAGTGAAAAATAAATTAAATTTACCTATTTAATCATGTGCAATTAATACATTAAAATATTATACAACCAGGGGAAAAGAGAGTGTATCTTTTTATATATCATATTTATGGATTGTGACAATGATCTAGAATCATCTTATGATAGTAACTAATATTTTTGTTCTTTTCATTATGTGTTTTAATTATTTTTTCCACCCAAATTTTTGCATCATGTTTTGACATTAGTGTTGATGTAGGTGTCAGGCCTTACCATATATGTCTTGTCTATAATATGTACATGGCTAAACCAAAATCTTCACTAAAATATTATATCACCTATAAGTCCATTTTATCCTACAAAATATGTTAAAATACATGTAGAGTGTAGGAAACAAGTCAAACTCTATTTCTATTTCTTTTGACCTCATTCAACATGGTAAAAAGGGGCTAACACGTGAGTTAAGTAAACCATAATAAACCCTATTTTTACTAATTGTTTCCTATATATCCATGTACTTCGAAGAGGGAATCATAATTGAATTTAGTTATCCCTCATAGATACATGTGTGTAATGGTGATTGTGGAACTAAATTCTAATTATCCTATTTCAACCCTTGGTACAAGTAATGCAAGTGAAAATTAATTATAGAATGATTTAGACTTTTAGTTCTTTTAATTTGATATGTAGAGAAATTCAATAGATCTTGAGTAAGACAAAGTATATGTTAATTGAGGTTCTTTATTTACAATGCTTAATAAAATAAGCTCTACCATAGCTTTATATATACGAGTATCTCTTAATTATTAATTATAAGATAGTGGCACATGAAAACCCCACAATAGAATAAACATATGGGGATAAATAAATAGTCACAAGATGAAAAGTACATAAAATGATCATAATATAAGTCTATGAAGCTATGTCATGGTTTGACACTTGCCTCAAAATAGGTGTCTAATCAAGACATAGGCATATAGAGGCTAAAAGTACAAAAATAATAGAAACACAAGTAGGGATCCCTGACATATATTAGATAAATGGAAGTTTAGACAACATATAGGCACAAAGGGGAAGATAAAACAATTAAAAGAAAATGTAACCAAAGAGATCCATGTGAGACTGTGTCACTAGATGTATAACTCTATATCAAAAGGCATATACATGAAAAAGGTATGAAAAACATACCATGAAATTGTGTTTATACAAAATATGGGTATTTACACTACCAGTGTCTTGTTTTTAGTGTAAAATAGGGTATTTTTATTATCTAATTTTTATGTTTTTTTAGTTATATATTATCAAAATGACTATTTTATAAGATGTAAAACATTAGTATTATTAATATATGATATTGAGTGTAAATTATGGTATCTAAGTTAATTTTACGTAATATTTAAATTAATGAAAGGCACGGTAAAAATTTAGAAATCAAATTTACATTTTAGTAAGTATAATATTATAGACAATTGGGTTAAATTAGATTCAATTACAAAAAATATATGCACATTTGGAAACTAAGATAAACTAAGTAAAATGTTAAGAAAATTGGGAAACTAGAGAAAAATAGTGAAACTTGGGAAAATTAAAGTAAACTTAGGAAAAACATAAGAAATTAGGGAACTTGGTGACAAATAGGGAAAATTAGAAAATTTGGGGAAACTCAGTAAATTTACAAGAAAATATTAGATTTGGTAAATTATGCAAAATAGAACAGATTGAATCCAAACTTATTAAAATTAGGCATAACTAGACAAAATTATGTCAGACTTACAAAATTAAGAGATGTGGTGATAAAGAACATAAACTATAGAAAATTAGGGAATTATGGAAAATTATAGAAATTAGGAGAATATTAGATTTTAATTAGTCCAAAATTGAATAAGTTATTGAAACTAGTGATAAATGGGGAAAAAGGAAAATTTTGAGAACTTAGAAAAATATTAAAAATTATTGAAACTTATAAAATTTATGGAAATTAGAGTAAAAATAGAATTTTTTTAAAATTAAGCCAAACTTGATGAAATTATTTAAAACTTAAGAAGTTAATAAAATTAATGATAAATAGGGGAAATTATACAAATTACGTGAATAAGCAAAATTGTGCAGTTAAGAAAACTAGAGTAAGTGTAAACTAGCTTACTTTTACCCTAATTTGGTTTTCCAAACCCTAATAAGATAAAACTAGTAGAATATTTCAAATTACTAAATATGGCATTCAAGCATACATCTAAATGTAGAATATTCTAACTAAATATAATAATTTGATAAGGGCATATGCTGAATTTAGTAAGTATGAAAAAGGGATGTGTACTTTAGCTTTTCTATCTGGCTGTCTCATTATTATTATGTTTTGACAATGTTAAACATAATGAGGTAGTTTGTGATTAATTAAGTTATGGAATTGTATTATGTATGTGTAAGGTCAGTTCCATCAGATTTGGGTTAGTATTGACTATTGATGTTGACTTGTGATGGTCAATACAGAATTACGTTAAAATATGGGTATGTGACCTTATGGCCATTTTAAATTATCTCTAGAATACATGAATATGTTATTCTGAACCTTGATGATGTGCAGAACTCTATAAATCATCCTCCTTCACCTTAGAAACCTAGGTGTGATTATGAAGGATGCAAACTTGAAAAAAAATTAAGAAAGTGGAATGAGATGAGGTGACCCCAATCAACAATGTTTAATGATTAGATGTTGACTAAATATATGATATTCCAAAGAGGGAAATCAAGATGCATGTAATTCTCCCACCTAGATTGATTTTGTAATTTTGATCCTTTGTTATATAAATGTAGATAATGATTTGTATTTGATACTCAAAAATGTTTTATTTGACATGTATTTAGTGTGATTAAGAAATATCTTATAACTACTCTTATTAAGTGATTCATAATTTTATAAAAATACAATAGATGCTAAAGTGTAATAGTGTATATATGTGTACCAGATAAGTTTCAAGTCCCCCATCAACTGAGGCCTTGATTTGTATATCTATATGATTCCAATTTGTTAATTTATCACACTACCCAAACAATAGGAAGGTGGATCGATCTTAAGGATATATTTGATTTTCTTAAGTATTCATTGCTAGGAGAGAGTTAGTATTTCCAGTCTCAAGTCAAAATCAACTAGTGATACTAACCTAGTTTTGACATTATTGACTAGTGTACATGTGGACTAAACTAAGAATCTTAGCATACTTATGTAGGATAGTATGCTAGTTTAAAACATAAATTGTTGTTCATGTAGTTTTTTAACAAAATAATTAAAGGATTAGACTCATAATCTAGAATGTAGGTGCGTGTAAATAGTGGATTAGGACCATGTTTGTCTTAAAATCATTTGTGGTAAATGTGTGTCAATCTTGTCATCATCAACTATCTAATATAAAAAAAATTTATCTACAAATGCACCACTTTTTTCTAGTAACAATATTACTAGAGTATAGGGAAAATATACACTTTAATTTATACTAGAGTATTTGGTTGGAAGCTCCAATTGTGAAAATCAATCAATAGAAAACCCTAAAATAAACATGCAATAGTCATTTTAAATAGATTTAATATTTGAAATTTAAATTTGAAAATTTGAAATTAAAAATTAAGGAATGAGTATACATGTTTGTTAGATAGAACCATGTTGTTATTAAAACTTTTTGTATAGGTTGCTTCCTTATTGAAGCATTGGAATATAATGTTTATTGGCTAAAGAACATGGATATTAGTTTCTCTTATTGAACCATGGATAAATTGTGCTTCTTTATTGAAGCACATGGAGATTTTGGGTGGTTGTGTTCCAAATTTATGTAACTATATAAGACCTTGGGCTCTAAATATAATATACCCCAAACCCTCATAAATTTTTTAGAGAAGTACATGATGTACTAATCCAAATAACAATAAGTAAAATAAATGAAAACCAATTGCTAGGTTCACTATAAGTAATTTCATGGATATTGAGCATCACTAAACCTAAAAATGTATTACCTACAAAAGCATGAAATAAATATTACAAATGGATTATATATTCAATTGTATATTTTAACTCCATTTATTATGTTTTCTCAATTAAAACAAATGCAAGATCAGAAGAGAATGAACAATGTTTGTACCCCCATCATGATTGTAGTTTAGATTTTATAGTTTTTATTAATTTATAATAAATTCATGATCAAAAGATAATGAACCCATGTTCATTCCCCCATAATTAATATATATATTTATCATCTGTGAAGTGGAATATCAATAATTTTTAATTCAAATTTTAAATTGTATTGTTACATATGTGCATGAACAAGTATGATGCCTCATGAATCTAAAAGTGTGTATACATTAATGAACTATTATAAATCCCTTTTAATCTATTCCAACTAATATATAACTATTTTCATATATATGATAAATTTGAGAATCTATATCTCAAAGGTATGTATATGTCAAAACCTATAACTCATGCTCTTGTAAATAATGTATATATGCCTATGCATTTGCGACCAAGTGTGTTTCAATCTATATTCAAGTCTTTGTAAAATGAGTCTATAAGGATATATATGCCCCCATAAACTATACTTATGTGTCAATATATTTCATGTGACTAAACCATCTAATATCAAACTATTTTGAATCTCTAAAATATATAATTTGTTTTGATTTTGAATTCATGGAGTCTTATGTCTCTATGACAAGCCCAATATAGTGTACCCATTTTGAGATGAGGAATGTGTCTTATAAGTCATTCATCTAAAAATTAAATTTAAATATTATCATGGCATGTGTAAATATATCATCATGTATAATATTGTGAACATTTGGATAGTATTCCATCATAGTAATGTATATGTTTGTAGGGCATGTATGTATCATAAGTAATGTAGGGCATATGTGTCATGTATAGAGATATGTATCAATAAATCAAAAATTAGTAACCATAACTAAAGTAGAATTAAAAAATACTATGTGGTAAAGGTGAATGGTATGTATCATGGCACTGAGCAATGCCAAAATTATCACAAAGTGAAAAAATATCAATCTTTAGTCTCAAAAAAACATCCTAGTGATGCATATAAGGGACATGAGAATGCCATAAAAATAAGAAAAAGGGCCATATGCAAGGGACATAAAAATGTCATAAGAAAAGGACATAAATATTTCACATTAATCAAGACCAAGATCCACATGAAATAGATATAAATATGTAAAAAATAAAGGACATAAAAATGTCACATCAAACAAGGCTAATTTCCATAAAAACCCAAACTAACCTATCATGTAAAAGAGTAGCAACATCAATGAAACATAGAAAAAGTAAAGATTAGTCTACATATTCAATATGTATGAATGTCACATAATATTATAATAGCATGTAAATGTATCACTATCTAAGATATGATTAAATAGAAAGATGTGTAGGCAACCTAGATATCTCAACACAATAGAAGGTTATATAAATATATGACCTTTAATATTGAAACCTGTTTAATAATATGCCCCAAATATAAGAATAGCCATTAGGTAGGGGAATTTCAACATATATATTTCCTTTTATAGCATGTATGTCTTGCATCACACTCATATACTATGAAATATATGCGTGTTTGAAAGGAATGTGCCTTCTACCATATATGTAAAAAGTGTAATCTAGTGATCATGTCATTCTTTGATATTTATTTTTAGTTTTTGAATATTTTTAATGTTTTTTCTATTTTTTAAATATTTGAATTCAGTGATCATAAATTATTGAAGAAGTCATTCTCATTGGGATTGAATTTGATATAACCTAGATTGTCTTTGATATTTTTTAATTGCAATTCTTATTCTTTCACTGTGTTTGATTGTTGATATTTTGTGCTAGTTTTTATCTTCAAATATTTTGAATTTTTGTGAGTACTTATTCCATCATCTTAGATATTGACTTTTTTTCATGCATATGTGAAGGAAATATGTTGATATTTTTATTTGTTATGGCCCACATCAAGTATAACCATTCTGTTCATAATGTTGTGTCGATCAGGTGCTAGAAGGTGTCACCCATATTCATGTATCAATGTGTTTTATTAGAATTTGTATTAATTGGTGTATTAATTTTAATTAATAAAAATAAATAGAAAACATAGAAATTTTTGTAAATGACATAAAACTAGAATTTTGAAAGTAAAGTACTGAAATGGATAAAGCAAAAATGAATGAAAGAATCTAACTACACAAGAAGAATTAGTTGATTTATACTTGTGAATTGAATATGTGCTACTAAAAATAGATAAAATGATCAATAAATATTTTATTATACACATGAAAATGAAATAGGTATTGTTAATATTTTGGGCCAGGATAGATAAGAATCAATTAGGATCGAGTGGTGTTTATGTCATATGTGCATAAATCTTGACCTATAGGGAATATTAAACTTAGGGCATAGTCACCTATGCCTATTTAAAATATGTGTATTTATTTATGTTTGACCTTTGGATATGTTTAAATGACCTAAAAATAAATTATCCAAATTTGAAACCACAATAGGGCCTGCAATAGCTAAAAACTATAAAATAAAGGGAGGGGGTGTAATAGTATGAGATGACACCAATCACCCCCATTATTAATGAAAATTTCATATGTATCAAATGATATAAGAATGGAATTCAAGCTCATGTATTTATCCCACATAGAGTACATAGTGTAATAAATATTCTCTTTCTATGCATATGCATGTAGAGATGTATTCAATACTTGATAATTATTTTCTTGACTTGGATAGAATAGTTTCATGACTTAGACAATAGTTTATTCAAGGAATCAATTATGGAAATAAAATGGAAGTTTTGATTAGTTTGTAATATTATAATTGTGCCTCAATAATTAAAATTTTTAAGTGATAGAATATGTGGTTAAGAGGTGTACTTATACAAATATAAAAGGTGAAAACCTCATGCTACCTGTAGACACCTAAAATCAAACACTTGGTGCTGATTTTAATTAGTCTTATATCTACACTAACATCCCTAACATAATCAATATTCATCATCCATTATCTAATTAATCCATTCTTTCACAACTATACCCAATCCCACAAAATTCACATACAATTACATTAGTTAATTAATCTAAATTAATTAAATCATCCTTCCCTAATAAAAAATTCCATGGCTTTTGAATATTACTATTTTATAAAATAACAAATACATATATCCTAACATTAGTGAAATTCATATACAATCTCACACTATCCCATAAAACTAATCTTAAATTAGCTATCCAAATCAGCATGAAAGCAACCCTTATTCCAAGGTAATTCATCCCCATGCCTCATTAATTCATATAATTATACATTTCAACCAATTTCATTTACTTTCTCAACCTACCATTTTTAACCATCCTCTAGCCTTGATCTTTAAACAAGATCAACAGTCCACTCTATATATATATATATATATATAATGAGGGTTAACCCTATCATTTAATCTTCTCTTTCAAAGGTATAAAATCTATACCAAATTTTTAGATGAAACCGATTAAGAATCCAATCAACTCAAGCATAAATCTTGAAAAGGGGAGATTCTACTAAATTTTTTATATGTAGTCTTCACAAACATTTACAACTATATCCATGTTAAATTTGAGAAAATATCTATGAAAAATGAGGAAAAAATCATCCTTGAGTTTAATGTGATAGTCTACTTATTCCCTATTTGATAAAAATCCAAGGTATATGCTTCCTTGTTTATTTAGAATTTCAAATTTGTGTTTTGTGGATTATCTAACAATTTGCATTCATCATAATTTTAATACTTTGTTGTGTGTATACAATTTGACATGCCTAGTGGGACTCAAAACCAAAAAATCCATTATCATTTTCATTTCTCAATGCATGATTTTATATTTATGAGAAAATTGAGCTCGTTTGATTCAAAAATAGTAAAAAGTCATACAGAATCACATTTCTAAGTGCCTATTGGGTTCACCTTGTAGAACAATTGTTTAATAGATGAAAATGATGGATCCATATAAAAAAATTGAGTTTTTTAAATGTTTGGTGGGATTTCCCTATCAAATGGTGGGATTGTATTGTCAAATGGTGGGATTTACCTATCAAATGGTGGGATTGCATTTTCAAATGGTGGTATTTCCTTTTAAAATGGTAGATTTTTCCTCTAGATTGACGGATTCACATCAAGTAGTGTTTTATCACTCCCTACATTCTAAAATCAATAAATTTTAACTGAATTGTCCATTTTAACTCCCATTTATAACGAAAATATTATATAAAAATTATGTATGCAAACATAAGAAATATTATTTTTCATCAATATAACCCTATGTATTAGGATTACCATTCCAAATATATGGATTGCCCTATGTGCAATACGATTGCCATGTAGAATAATGGGATTGTCTTTTGTGTAGATAAGTTTACCTATGTATCAATGGGATAATATTTTATGTGTTTATAGATGCTTTATATGTAATAGGGTGATCCCACCAAAACATAGTGCAATCCCAGCACAATATAGGGCTAACCATTACCATGTAGAATAGTGGGATTGCTCTTTATGTACTAGGACTACCATGAAGAATAATGATATTATCTTATGAAGAGAAGGACTAACCTATGTTTATTAGTATTTCCATTTGTATCAATATGATTACATTTTTTGACTATTTTATGTGTTTGCATAAGTTCAATGGGTTGTTAGGTTGTGGAGCTAAAAGCTTCACTGATGCAGACATGGAGGAGGTTGCAGGAGAGTTGCAGAGTGTCACAGTCTTTGGCGTTGGTCTGGCCAACCGACATCGGCAGGTTGGAGACAGGAATGCAACCGACATTGGTCATGGATCGGCCGGCATCGGTGACCCCCAGGCAGACAGGGACTGACGTCGGTCGCCCGTGTGGTTCGACTGCGAGCTTATTATGGGCAGTTAGCTAACGAACCAAGTGTTTGCATGATTAGAGCTATTTTTAGACTGAGAGCTGCGGATCTAATTATTGTAATTAGATGTCTAATCATTGTTTGGATGAGATCTATATAATAGACTCATGGTTGTATTGGAAAGGTGTTCTAGTTTGAGTTGAGCAAAGTTAGCTCCTTCTGTGTGTGAGGTGAGCAAGGGTGTTCCTCCTAGTTCCACAGCAGTACCAGGTGGGTGCTGGTTTTGGAGAGTCAGCAAGATTCTTCAGGTGTGTAGGATCTTGGTCATAGGTGCATGGCCTATATAGGAGATCTACATGGTAAGTAAGATCATTGATCTGTAGGTGTATGTGTGTGTAAGGTCAAGGTTCACAGGTGTGTAGAACCAAGTTGATTTGCAGGTGTGCAAGATCAGATAGGACAGCAACACAATAGGGAGTAGAATTAGGTAGGATCTACTTGGAGTACAGGTGTGTACTCGGATAGAGCAAAGAGGAAGGCAAGGGAGTTCCTTCCATAAGTATGGTCTGTTGAGGTGCAGGTTATTGCAGGTTCATGGGAGATCTACTTGAAGTACTTTGAGTACTTGTGGAGTGCGTGGAGCACTTGTGGTGTGCATGGAGCACAGGAGGTGAACACCAACTCTGTGTTTGAGTTGTGTGTTGGGACCTGAGAGAGAGAGCTTTGAGGAGAGAATTACTGTTCACTTGAGGTGTGGCAAGCCTCTGAAGAGGTGGTGGAGAAGAAGTGGCATCTTCTTCATTGTATTCTTTTCCATATAAGTATTAATACAAGTTGTGTATTGTCTCTCATATCATGTGTTATTCTGAATTCTAGTTACTTGTTGATTCTGGTTATTTCCACATATTAAGTTGCTTGGTTTGGTAATCAACTGTATGCTTCTTGGTGTTTCGTATCCTATCAAGTGGTATCAGAGCTAAGGTTGCAGGGAGTAGGTTTTGTGTTTGGTTACAGGTCACTCTCAGGGGTTTCTAATCGATTGGGAGTAGAGCAATGGCAGATGAAAGTAAGCTAAGAATGGAGGAGTTGAAAAGCACAGATGGTCACTTACGGTCCCATGGAAAGAAAGAGTAGGTAAAATAATATTGTTGGTTGGTAGCAGATCAGCATGAAGGAACTGAAGATGCAGATGTTGCAGGTGTTATTGCACAGGATGCTTTTGGAGGTTTCTTGGATAAATTTGAATCTTGGATAAAATATTCGGTTGCCTCTTTCCATGCAGCCCCAGGTAGAGGAGCTGGTGAGCCTTGCCAAAGAATTGGCAAAGGGGAAGTGAAGCTGAAATTGCAGGCGGCCAACACACAAGTGTTGATGAAGGTCATGTAGGTCCCAGGTTTGGAGATATGGCTAATTTCTTTAGAAATATTGGGTGATGAGAGATGCATAAGAACTCTCACAGCGGATGCACTTGAATTAACTGGTGGTAAGAAAATAGGTACTCTTTATCTACTTGTTTATATTACTGATTCTTCTTTTGTTGCAGAGACGTGGCTTCATAGGCTTGGTCACATGAGTAGGAAGGAGATGCATGTTCTTAAGTGGAAGACAGATATATTTGACAGGCTTAAGAACTGGAAAGCCTTGGTGTACTTGGAGGAGATGGCAGACAGAACCCAGTGGATGGTGTTGGATACTTCTGAGCAGGGCAGTTTGGACATGGGTTTTGATTCAAAGGAGCTCGTGGGTAAAAATTCATCACTCACAGGTGAACACAAGTACCGGTGTCAGTCAGGAGGAATCGGCATCGAACAGATAGGTGCCGATGTCGGTCATGTGTAGACCGAAGCTGGTGATGTCGGGCAGGGTAAGACCGACGTTGGTCAGGAGGATTGACGTCGGTAGTACGTAAGACTGATGTCGGTCAGGAGGACCGATGTTGGCAGAAGGGACACTGACATCGGTAGGGTCGGTAGTCAGGGACAGACGCATGGAAACTGACATCGATCAGATGCAGACTGTGGAGTGACCGAGGTCGGTCACTGTAATGGATTTTGGGTGGATAGCACGCTGTCAAGGAGTCTCAAACACCCATATGGAGGACTGAAGACGTAAGTAGGCCCTCAAATTCGTTGTTCCTCTTCTTTATACATGTTGCTGATTGTAGAGCAGGAAGGATCGAGGAAACAGGTGGGAGCTTGGCATGGATGAGGATGTGAATCCTTGGAGGAGAACCAAATGGGGGTTTTTTGGTAGGATTACCAACAGGTATGAAAGCACAGAGACGAATGGATTCCTTAGTTGAAGAATAGAGTGAACGGATATGTGAGATGGAAGACCAGGTATATGGTCTTGAGGAGCTACAGGACAGTGGTACAGGTTTTGACAGGTGGAAGATGAAGCATGGCTTTAGTCAATGTCAGGTAACTACTGTGGTTTGTCCTACTAGGTGGATGATGAGTCGCGACATCATTCTATTGCTGTATGTGGATGGTATGTTTTGCTAGCAGGATTATACATATAGGGTTTTGCTAAGCTAAGGGTAAGATTAGCTCAGTGGCATGTCATGAGGAGTTTGGAGCAGCAAAATTCTTTGACATGGGAGACATGGAGATCACAGGTTGATTTTGTCTCTAGTGGGAGCTGATGTGAATCAGGTGTTGGTGAGGTTCAGGATGCAGAGCCGGAGCACACTAAGGGATGGACAGGTACAGTGTCTGAAATCACATGAGGTCTGGTATAGACCTGAGTATTCCCATTCAGTGGGAACTGTTAGAGAGTTAGGAGCCAATTTGGGGAAGTGAGTTCTCAGGTATTTGAGAGGGACCAGTAGCAGGGATTCATGCTATGCAGGGTCAGGACTTCACTACATGGGTTTGTAGGTTTGGATGTGGCAGGGTACTCGGATGACAGGGGATACACCATAGGATGTGTGGTGGGTTGTCTTCAAGATTGATCTTGAAGAGGGATACAAAACAGGAAATAGATTAGATGGAGTACAGGTATAGGTACAATGTAGCTATTTATCTCCAAGTGGGAGATTGTTAGGTTGTGGAGCTAAAAGCTTCACTAATGCAGACATGGAGGAGGTTGCAGGAGAGTTGCAGAGTGTCACAGTCTTTGGCATTGGTCTGGCCAACCGACGTTGATAGGTTGGAGACAGGAATGCAACTGATGTCAGTCATGGATTGGCCGGCATCGGTGACCCCCAGGCAGACAGGGACCGACGTCGGTCGCCTGTGTGGTTTGACTGCGAGCTTATTACGGGCAGTTAGCTAACAAACCAAGTGTTTCCATGATTAGAGCTATTTTTAGACTGAGAGCTGCGAATCTAATTATTGTAATTAGATGTCTAATCATTGTTTGGATGAGATCTATATAATAGACTCATGGTTGTATTGGAAAGGTGTTCTAGTTTGAGTTGAGCAAAGTTAGCTCCTTTTGTGTGTGAGGTGAGCAAGGGTGTTCCTCCTAGTTCCACAGCAGTACCAGGTGGGTGCTGGTTTTGGAGAGTCAGCAAGATTCTTCAGGTGTGTAGGATCTTGGTCACAGGTGCATGGCCTATATAGGAGATCTACATGGTAAGTAAGATCATTGATCTGTAGGTGTATGTGTGTGGAAGGTCAAGGTTCACAGGTGTACAGAACCAGGTTGATTTGCAGGTGTGCAAGATCAGATAGGATAGCAACACAACAGGGAGCAGAATCAGGTAGGATCTACTTGGAGTACAGGTGTGTACTCAGATAGAGCAAAGAGGAAGGCAAGGGAGTTCCTTCCATAAGTATGGTCTGTTGAGGTGCAAGTTATTGCAGGTTCATGGGAGATCTACTTGAAGTAATTTGAGTACTTGTGGAGTGCGTGGAGCACTTATTGTGTGCGTGGAGCACAGGAGGTGAACATCAACTCTGTGTTTGAGTTGTGTGTTGGGACCTGAGAGAGAGAGCTTTGAGGAGAGAATTATTGTTCACTTGAGGTGTGGCAAGCCTCTGAAGAGGTGGTGGAGAAGAAGTGGCATCTTCTTTATTGTATTCTTTTTCGTATAAGTATTAATACAAGTTGTGTATTGTCTCTCATATCATGTGTTATTCTGAATTCTAGTTACTTGTTGATTCTAGTTATTTACGCATATTAAGTTGCTTGGTTTGGTAATCAACTGTATGCTTCTTGGTGTTTCTTATCCTATCATGGGTTATCCCTGTACTGTAGTGGGATTGCACTATGTTTTGGTAGGATCACCCTGTTACTATCTAATTTTCATTATGTTATATTTATTCAATTTTTATACTTGGAAAGGTTTTTTTTATAATATTAATAATCCATTTTTTAGGTATTAACCATCCAATATGAAACCAAACAAAATAACAAATACATGTTTGGTTTATTGCTTAGATAAACACACATTTTTATTATGTACACTAAAAACAATTTTACTTTTTTTACTTGATTTTGAATTTGTTTATGTTAATTAAAATTACATATGATCTCCTATTATGCCAATAATGTCAACTTAAATATCATAAATGATTTTGTTACCTTTTTTCTTAGCTCCATCTCAAACTAGCTATGTACGTTCTGTTCTTTAACTAATAAGTCAATCTTGAGGATCATAAATAGTTAGTTACCTTTATTTTCTATATGTATAGGGTTCAATGACTGATAATTCATCACCAAACATTAGGAAAAACCATGTGTTTTATTAGGGTATATAAATTGACAAGGATCATGTCATTATTAGCTAAATTATTGTGTGTTTTAAGTGCACTATGAAGTGAGGGGGTTTCATCCTCTAATGCCCAGACCCTAGACAACACTCCCAAGGAATAGTTTTAAGTGAAACTCAACTAAAATATAACTAATGGAGTGTGAACATGGGAATACATCCTTTCATGTGCACTAATTAATATTCCTATTCCATGGATTCAACCTCACCAAACCCAAAGGTATATCAAGGTAACCTATAACAAGCATGTATTATCCTAGTTTTAAGACCTTTTAGTTGTATAATTGAATAGTGGAGTAAGGTTTAGTTTTCCATTTCCTTAATATAATTCACCATGTGCTTAAGATGACATAGATTTGGGCTATTAGTGTTAGTGTAGTATTTTTAGCATTGTGTGGTTTTACCATCATGGTCTAATTAGCTTGCTTAGGTTAATAATAGGTCATTAGGGGAAATGTACTTTACATCATTTTCTAATTGTAAGTTAAGTTAATTAACATTTTTAGTGACCTAATTCCTCCCTATATAATGTACCTTCATATGTACATTTTGGTTAATGGATGAATGCTCATTAATGCAACTTTTTTTTGGGGAAGACAAGTTTCTTCTTGTTGTGAGTTATTATTCAT
>JARHVA010004339.1:567500-612500 GCA_037957365.1 Torreya grandis
TGAATTGGATATCCATCGAATACTAGGTGAACCCATTCATAATTCTAGAATTCCCCACATGATTTCATTGCATCTATTTATAATCCATAATCATTTCATGAGGCATCATGAACTCTTATGTGGGATATTTATATGGAAGAGGAATATGGTTCCTTGATAAAGAAAAATACTTGGGATTTAATCCCTTTTCTTAAGGAAAGAAAACTTATTTTGATGTAGGTGGATCTATCAAATAAAATTTATAGCAGATGTGTCTGTAGACAAGTTCAAAGCAAATTTGTTAGAAAATTGTTTTTTTAGGTACTTGTCATTAACTATACTAAGACATTCACCCTAGTTACTAAAATGAACTCAATCTAGCTCACTCTTGCCATATATACAACACATCATTAGCATATTTATCAAATGGATATAAATATTTTATTTCGTCATGGTGACCTCAAAGAAAAAATATACATAAAGGGACCACAAGGATTTGTGGAAGATTCCTCCTTAGTTTTCAAACTTAGGAAATTTATCTATGGCCTCAAAAAAACTCCTCGATCTTGGTATGCCAATATGGACTCCTTTATTATTTTAATTGGGTTCATGAGATGTCATTCTAATCTGAATGTCTACATCTTGTGGTATGATGATTCATTATTGATTTTGGTTCTCTATATCGATGACCTATTCAACATAGGGATTTTTTCACCGACCATCATATTAAAAAATAATAATTTGTCTAATCAATTATTACTGATTGAATTTGGATTGTTGAATTACTTCTTCAAGATTAATTTTTTCTAGTCTAACTTTATGATAAATATTACATAATATAAGTATTCTCTTAATTTTCTTATATGATTTAACATGGATAACTATAATCCAACTCTGACTCCTTTTCTATTTTGTGTGAAGATTGAGGCTATTTTTTTATCTCCTTTGGTTGATGCTACCTCATATTAACAACTTATTGGTAGTCTCATATACCTTATGCACACTAGACCTTACATTTCATATGTAGTGGGCATGGTCTCTAGATTTATATAAGAAGCACATGAGTTGAGCTAGAAATAAGGTAAGTGGATTCTCCACTACATTTTGGGTTTTCATAGTTGTGGGATTCACTATGGAACAAGAATCAACATTGACTTGATTAGTTTTATAGATTAAAATTAGGTTAGATATATTTAGAATCATAACTATACTTTAGGCTACAATTTATCCCTTATTTTAGGTATAATTAGTTGGTCAATCAAGGAAAAAGATGTTATTACTCTATCTTTTACTGAGGTATAATACATAATAGCTATTAATTCTACCATTGAGAATATTTTGCTTCAAGAGATTCTGACTAAGTGTGGAATCTATATTTGGTGACCAATAGTCATATTTTATAACAATCAAATCACAATATAGATCTATAGGAATATGGTCCTCCATCAAAGGACAAAGCATATTGAGATGCACATGCCTTTCATTTAGGAGATCATCTATGAGTAAGTCCTTGATATCCATTACATCAAAAAAAATATAAAATTACTGATATATTCACCAAACTCTTCACTAATAAAAATTATCCTCATTTATGGGATCTTCTTTGGGTTTAGACAGCTCCATATTATTTATCCTCTACGGGATCATCTCTATGTAATTGGGTACCTCATCAAGCCTTTACGTTGGAACCCAACTATTCTACCCACATAATCTAATTTTAAGAGGGGTTGTTAGTGTAGGATTTTTACCACTATGTGTTTTTACCTACATGGTATAATTATCTTGTTTACGCTAATAATAGTTCATTAGAGGAAATTTACTTTAAGTCACTTTCTAATTATGGGTTGAGTTAATTATATTTTTTAGTTACCTAATTCCTCATTGTAGAGTAAAAGATACTCTACGTTTCATTTTGATTCACAGTCGCACGATCAAAATTTTGTCCTTGTACACTTTGGTTTGAGAAGATGGAGTTTTGACTCAGAGCGCGGGCTCGAATTTCTTTTTGCCTCAATTTTGTCTAAGTGTCAAAATCTAGCAGAAGATACCAAGTGTCATTAGTTGAGGCACCTTTCATAATTTATATAAGTTGGTTGGGACATGCCACGTGTTTCATAGTAACTCAGTGGAATGTGACAAGTGTCATCATCCACATTTCATATCGGCATGCATGTTTCAAATCTATTTTGAGCAGAAAGTTTCAACAAGCTAAGTATTAGGATCAAGAAGAAGGCACCAGGTGGCAATAGTGGAAGGTTTCAAGGTGCTTTCCTAAAATCAATGAATGATGCCACATATCCCCAATTGAAGAAAGTGGAAGCCACCATGTGTCAACCTCTGAATTATCTTCATTTTGTTTCATTGACAAGTAAAGACTGTGGTGGGTCTCAGGTTTTTGTTTTGAGGCAAGTGGAAGCCTCCAAGTGTCACCATCCATGTAAGTATGAAATGAGGCCCGATTGTTTCTATAGTATAGACAGGGAAATGTAGAGATGGACATGTGTCACCTTTCACAAGTTTCTCAAAAGGTAGTAGAGATCACCATGTGTTTTTTGTCAGGAATAAGTAGAAAGTGCCACAAGTCCCTTTCCCCTTTTTGAAGTTGCTCAGGTGAGAAATACTTTGGGTCCCATTTTCTATAGAAGTTGTTTAAGTTTTGGGAGAAGTGGATGGTGGTAGATGTCAAGGACCGAATTCCTCTAAGTGAAGACATAGTAAGAGTGTAGGTTATGTAGAACATACCATGTGTCTTCAATAAGTGTTGCGGAAGCCATCAAGTGGCATGTTCTAGTACCTCCTAAATAATAAGAAGGTTTTCAAGAAATTGGCTAGGTGTCCTCTTCCATTTAATAAAAGGGAGCATCCTGTGTATCTATTTTAGCTAATGAACTGTAGGAAGATAGAGCATTTCAAAATCTAAGAAATATCTTCTATTAGACACTTCTAATTCAGTTAGAGTTTTAGTTGGGCTATTAGATTGGGAACATGCAGACAATCTAGAGTGACTCTAATGCTATAAAGAGGGGTGCAGAGATCACTAGAGGGGATCATCAGAAGATTGGAGATAATTTTCTGCAAGAGACTATTGTCAAGAATTTTTAGACTTTTAGATTTATGATTAGGAATATCATTTGCCTCTATTCTATTTTCTTGAATTGGAAAGTTTATGTAACTGTGCATGTTTATGTGCCTTTTATGTAACTTGAGATTTAATAAGAAGACTGAATTTTGTGCCTTTGTTGATATTTCTCTATATCATTGTGAAAGTAGTTTGAGTTGTGAGCCTCTATTTCTATTATTTCTATCTTTTACATTGATCATGCCTTGTTTGCTCTTTAATGTAATTAAATATCACATATAGTTTCACTATGCTTAGAATTAAGGGTCAAATTACATTTAGGTGCATCACCATAGTTATATTTTCTTTCTTTGCATTCATTTTTCTATTTAAATTCCTATCCCTTTCCTCCTAACACTCGAGATAAAGAAGAGACCAGCTTCTTAAAAATTTGGAGGTCATTTCAATTTTCAAGTCCCACATTCTTGAAACTTCCCATTGTTGGTGTTAGAAGCAAAGCACAATTTTAACCATCAATAGTTTTTGGCACGCCCGATGGGACAAGTCTTGAAGTTTCTTTCAAGACCGTATGAACTAGAGAGCTACAAGGAGTCATAGTTGTGGACCAGTAACTAGATCTCAATTTACTGTAAATCTAGGTATTCCTTTACCACCATTTGTAACTAATCCAAGAAGAAGAGTCAATTAGTTTATACCAATACTAAGAGTAAATATGGGAGCCCCTATACACCCAAGGAATTATGCAATTTGGAACATTGGTAGTCTTTTGATTCTCCCAATACCACTAGCCACTTGTGATGCTATCCTAGTAAATGCCTTGAAAGCTCTACCCAAATTTAGTGGGCAAGATTTTAAAACACCTGAAGAACACTTCAAGATGTATCAAATGTTTGTGCTATACATGTTGTCACATAGCAAAATGTGGCTATAAGGTTATTAATAGCTTCTTTTAAAGGGAAGGCTTTGGAATGGTACCAGTCCTTGACCCCAAATACCATATCTACATGGGATCAACTTGGAGATATTTTCTTTGAAAGATTTGAAGAGAAGGGTGATAAGTCTTCTTTATTACATAAATTGATTACCATCTAAAGGGCACCACAAGAAGCAATGACTGACTTCAACTCCATATTTCAAAAGACTTGGGAAAGGATTCTTGCTACCTCTAGACCATTACCAGGTATGGCTATAGTGTTTTACCTTAAGGATTTAAATTCAGATATATCTATTATGATTTAGTCACTTAGAGGTCAGACTCTGCTAGAGGCTTATGAATATGTAGTCAGAGCTAAAAATAATTTGATAGATGTTGGAAAGTTACCCCCAAGGCCTCCCATGCCCATGTTTCCAGAAATTACCTTGCCATTACCTCAAGAAACCCATAAATCCATAGCCCTAGCTATGTCTATGTATCAATATCCTCAACCACCTGCTAAATAACTTGTCCCTGCTCAGTCATCTAAGATGGATGATATCAAGAACATCTTAAGGACATTTTCTAATGAGTTGATTAACATAAAGAGATAACAAAACCCTTACCCCAGACCTCAATATCAAGGCCACCAAAGAAATATATTTTCATCACAACCAAACCAATACTAAGGTCCTCAAAGGCAAAATAACCCTTAGCCAACAAACCAATTAGTTGCAGTCCCTACACCCTCACAAACCATTCCCCTCAATTCGAATAGGGCAATTTTTCAAGGTCAAAATAATTATGTGGATAACACTAATGCCTAGCGTTTCCCTTGTAATAATTCTCATACACCTAGATATTGTCCCATTGGTAATCTATAACAAAATGTAGTAGAGCAAAGAAGAATGGATGTACAATTTTCAAGTACTAGTGACAATCAAGCCTACCAATCTCCTGGTATGAAGAATTTAGTCCTAATGGCTGAGATGCAAGGAATGTCTTTACAACAAGAGGAAGAAATAGCCCTAAAACATGCTTTGTTCTCATGGGTTGAAGATGAAGAATCAATATTCTTGAATGAAGCTTCTATTTTCAAGAAGCCAGTGGTGCAATCAGACTACTATACTAGATCAAAGAGAAGAATGGTAAAACAGCCTGAGGTTGTAAATAATCAAGTTATGGAAAGTCATCCTTTTCAAGGTCAAAGGAACACAACTATTAGACAAGAAGTGCCACAACCAGTGTTGAATCAAGTAGTTCCTAGACCAGTTCAATAAAAAGCAAGGTATCCTTACTTTCTAAGAACCCAGACTCTGGGACCAATAAATGTGGTAGATTAATTAAAGAGGACTCCAACACAACTATCAATCTGGGACATATTAGCCATCCCTGAACAAAATAAATTATTACAAGAAGCTCTACAAGGCTAAGCAATGCCCAAACATACTGAGATTAAAGAAAGATTTACTAAAAAATAAAAGCTCAAGGACATAGTTCATCTACAGACAACATCCCTAGTGAACAATCCACTAGAGGTAAGCAAATCAAAACTAGACCGTTTCTATTTGACTTTGATAGTAGGAAAGAAACTATTGCATAATGCAATGATAGATTTAGGGGCTAGTACTACAGTAATGCCAAAGGCAATAGCAGATGCTTTAAAGATAAAGTATGAGTCACTCACTAAAGGAGTGATGCAGCTAGATGGCAAATTAGTGCAAACAACAGGGAGAATTAGACAACTCCCATTACAATTATATACTTGTCCCAATATAATTTTTAATCAAGATATAGTAGTCATAGATATACCTCCTATTTTTGGTTTATGTTTATCAAGAGACTTTACAGCCAAAATAGGAGGATATATGTCTCTTGATTGGTCTCACCTCATTATAAGAACCAAATATGGTTCAAAGATGAAAATTTTGTCTAAACCACTATCAAAATATCATATCACAAATGAATCAACATCAAAATTAGAGGTAGTTCATGATATGTTAAATAAGGAAGAAAGGGTTTTTGTTGAAGAGTTAGGTGACTAGACTGAGCATGATCAAGAAGAAGAAAATAACTAGTTGTTAGCTATGATGCATAGTGACCCATATGAGAATTATGACTCTATTGGTCTGGGTACATATGTCATTTTTGATGAGGACCATGAAATCCCTAATGTTTTAAGGGGAGAGACACCAACTACTCAAGAATCTGAGAAAGATTCAAAAATTTGGACCCTAAAGTTTGATGGGGCTAGAAGTAAAAATGGTGTTGGAGCAGGAATTTGTCTTACTACTCCAAATGGTGAGAAAATTTTAAGGGCTATCCATTTCCAATTTACCTATACAAATAATGATGCTGAGTATGAATCTCTAGTACATGGGCTTCTGTTAGCTAAGAAAAAGGGAATAAAGAATCTTATAGTAAAAGGAGATTCAGAATTAGTAGTAAAGCAAATTAGGGAAAAGGCAATAGCCAAAAATGTAAGGATGAGATCCTACAGACATAGGATTTGGGACTTAATAGAAGATTTTGAAGCCTTCAATATTGAAGTAGTCCCTAGGATCCAAAATCCTGAAGCTAATAGAATGGCCTAGATTGGCTCACAGTTTGATCTAGCAACTGGCTTATTAATTAATAATGAGTCAGTAAAAGTTATAGTCAGGCCAACTATTCCAGACAATGATGAGAATTGGCAAATATTTGAAAATGATTCTCAGGTACTCTCATTCTTATAACAATGAGATGAGTTTACTAATCAATTGCAAACCAAAATTGAAGAAGCATATGGAGATCAAGTCATACAATTAAACACTAATAAGCTTCCCAAAGGCTTGATCACTTTAGAGAATCTATTTGATCTAGAAGATGTAAGTTTGGAGAAAAAAAGGTTCCAAGCAAACAAAGTAGACTATTCTAAAATTGAGGTGAGTGAAGGGAAAAAATTAAAAGTTAGAAATTCTGCAACTCAAGTAGAAAAGGAAAGACTAATTAAATTGTGCAAAAAATATGATAGGGTCATAGCCTGGAGCTATGAAGACCTTTATGGATATAATAGGGACATTATTCAGCACACAATAGAGCTAACTGAAGGATCTAAGCCCATCAGATAGAAATAGAGGCTAGTAAATCCAAGGATTGAGCCTCTAATGGTGGATGAGTTGCAGAAACTTTTAGATTCTAAAATAATTTTTCCAATCAAACACTTAACCTGGGTATCAAATTTAGTACCAGTTAGGAAAAAGAATGGTGATATAAGACTTTGTGTAGATTTCAAAGATTTGAATAGAGCATCTTTGAAAGATCACTATCCCTTGCCCTCCATGGAACAAATTCTACAAATTGTGGTTGGATCAGAGAGATTTTCATTGCTAGATGGTTTCTCTAGATACAGTCAGATTTGGTTGGCCGATGAAGACTAATACAAGACTGCTTTTACTACCAAATGGGGAACATTTGCATATGCTAAGATGCCATTTGGCCTATCAAATGCTGGAACCACTTTTCAAAGAGCTATGGATGTTGTATTTGGGGAACTTATAAATAAAATCATCCTAATTTATCTTGATGATCTTACTATTTTTTCAAAAAATATTGTTGATCATTTTGATCATTTAGAAGCTATTTTTAAGAAATGTCAATAATTTGGAATATCCTTGAACCCTAAGCAATGTATCTTTCCTGTCCCTCAAGGCAAATTATTGGGGCATATAGTATCTAAAAAGGAGTTCCCATAGATCCTGAAAGAGTTGCAGCTATAATGAACTTACCTCTTCCAATAAATAAAAAGGCAGTTTAGTCCTTTTTGGGGAAGATTAATTTTGTCAGTAGGTTCATATCCAATTTTCCAGGCTTAGTAAGACTAGTGACACTCTTGTTAAAGAAAGACCTAATTTTCAAGTGGACTACAAAATGAAGGCAAGCTTTTGAAGAGGTCAAGAAGGCTATCTCAATAACCTCAGTACTTAGAAACCCAAATTTTTTTAAACCTTTTGTAATGTATGTCTATCGAGGAGAGTTAAGTATTGTTGTTGTCTTAACACAAAAAGATGATAGATAGGAGGGAAAGCACCCAATAGCCTTTTTCTCAAGAACTCTCAGGGAGTATGAAACTAGATACAACTTTTTAGAGAAACAAGCATATTCTATGGTAAAAACCCTTAAGAAATTTAGGCATATGGTATCATGAAGCAAAATTCTGATACTTGGAGATCACCCAAGTGTCAAAGAATACATCATGGAGGGTGAAATCACTGAAAAAAGAGCTAACTAGATAACTAAGATCCTTGAATATGATGTAGAGGTCAAACCCACTAAGTTATTTAGAGGTAGGGGTTTGTGCCAATATATGACTCAAGAGCTTGAAAAGATGATACCTGAAAAGACAAATTCAAAAGAAGAAAAGGAAATTGTATTAAGGATACAAGAGGTAGATAATGAATCCTAAGTCACAAGCAATATTCATTTTATGAAATATGGGATTTACCCAAGATAACTCCCTCAAAATAAGATAAGATACTATAGGATACAAGGAGTTCATTTTATTTTAATTGAACAAGTTATTTTCAGAAGAAATTCTGATGGCAAATTGTTAAGATGTGTAGAAAACGCTGAGGCTAAGAAAATACTACATGAAATGCATCATGGAGTATCAGGTGGACATTTTTTTGCAAAGACCATAGCTATAAAGATAAGTGAGGCAAGTTATTTCTAGCCTACTTTATTTGTAGATTGTTATCAGCTAGTTAAAAAATTTCAATCCTATCAATATTATGTGGGGATGAGAAGGAATGCAGCAATGCCCCTTAGTCCTATAATTATGGATGAACCTTTTACTCAATGGGGTCTTGACTTCATTGGAATGATAAATCTAGTGTCTAGTATAGGTCACAAATGGATATTAACTACCACAAATTATTTCACTAGATGGACTAAGGCAGTGCCACTTAACGAAGCAACAGAAAATGTGATCCTAGATTTTCTAGAGAGTATCACTACTCACTTTGGAACTCCTTGCACCATAATTTTAGATAATGCTAAAGTATTTTTAGGGTCTAAAGTATCTGACTTTGCACTAAAGCATGTAATATATCTGAAAACTTCCTCCAATTATTACCCTCAGGCTAATAGTTTGGCAGAATCAAATAACAAGAACCTGATTAGACTCGTCAAAAGAATAGGGGCTGATCATCACAAAGAATGGCATAAAGTGATTAATTTAGCACTATGGGTTGATAAAATCACACCTAAATAGGTGATAAAAATGTCTCCATATGAATTGATATATGGAAAATCTACCGTAATACGACTAAGTTTGGAGATTCTTGCTCTCCAACTGATCAAATAGATTGAAATTGAGGAAAATGGCCCCATGCAGGTCAGACTTGCAAAACTTTTGGAAGTTTAGGAAAAGAGGGATGCAGCCCATGATTCATTAGTAAAACATCATCAAATAATTAAATACTATTTTGATAAAAGGACTTCAAATCCCTATTTTTAAATATGTTCAATTGTTTTGAAACGGGATGTAAGAGCCACCAAGCCGGGTCAACACACTAAATTTGAAGCACTATGGACTGGCCCTTATAAAATTCATGCATATAAATAGAAAAAATCATTTGAGCTAGAAAAAATGGAAGGCAAACCTAAAGAGATTCTAGTGAATGGAATCTATTTGAAACATTTTAGTTAGGTTGTGTCCCTGCTGCATTATATCTAGATAGTTTCCCTTTCTTAGTTTCTTTGTTTTCCCATTTTGCTTTCCTACTTTCTTTTAAATAAGTTTTATTTGAACATGTAGTAGCAACTCAGATTTTTTCAAAATTTTAAAAATTATCAATACATTGAATATCTCCCAAATCTTTAAAAATCCCCAAGGTACCTTGCGCTACCACTTTCATAATGTGTCTATCTCGTTGTCTCATGAAGATTGAGTAAGATTTACTAACAGTTATTCAAGTTTAATGCCATTTTGAGACTTGATGGGTCAATAAATGCCTCATAGCAAGAGTTAAAGCTTACAATTTCTCAAACATTCCTACATCTATGAGAAAATATCTTGCTATGTGCATTTTTAGTTCCTAGTAAACTTGCTTAAGTGAAAGTGTTTTCTATTTTGTGAAAAATCCTACTGATTATCACAAAATAGATATAGATATGGAGGGAGAATAGTCTTCACAATAAGGAGCTGGTATTTATGAATCACTTGATAAGTTTCTTCTGAGCAAGTCATATGCTTCAGCTCCCATGCAACCATTAAAGACCTACCCACAAACTAGAGTCCCTGAAGTTGGTCAAGCAAGTGACCCAGCAAAGATAAAAGATTATGAAGATAGATTCATGGACCCAATTCTTCAAATAAATAGTAGCAAAACTCTCCAAGAAGGGGTACATCAACAGTGTCTTTAGAGGGCCAAGGTGGGGCAATATGAGACATTTTCAATGAGGATATGGACTTCACAATTGGCATAATTCGTTGTCTCGGGTGTACATCCATGCCCTGACTTGGTTGAACTATGCACCGACTTGTTCCATGCACCCTCAAACACCATTCAACAAGGTCCATTCATGGTGTAGGTTACACCAAAAGCTATCAGAGATATGTTGGCCTTACATCATGATAAGACAACTACATTTCCCACCATTGCTAAAATGCAAAGAATGTGGGAAAAAATCAATACTCAGTTGAGGTTCTTAAGATCCAAATTGAAAATGGGTGATGATGATACTACTATGCCGACACTCCCTGCAACAAGAGCCCAATTTCAACAAGCTAGCCAAGATACACTATCTATGATGGCTTTCATCTTCAGAATGAAAGATGATATGGCAGTCTATGGAGAAAAAATGGCTATCCTCTTCAAGTTGAAAATCATCGACAAGACTTAGGAGTATTAGCTTGATTTATTTGAGTAGATTGCATACTCCATGGTGGAACAACTTGCCCAATTCAAATCAAAAGGGGTTTTTAGGTACTCTTCTTATTTGTTTCACCTTATGTTGTATCAGAACCCTGGCATCTTTTCCCAACATATGCATCTCGATATGTATGACCCAAGTTTTGATCTACAAAGGACCAATCCTATGTCTACATGGACACATATTTTGTCAAAAACTAGTGATCCATGTGAATTTTGGGAACTATTTGTTACCCATACTTTTTGTCACCTCAGCCCTGAACCAGTTATAAACAGACTATTTCTAAGTGTTTCAAACCTTTTGGCCAATTGCCTAATTCCTTGTGATTTCTTTTTTGGATCCCACCATACAATTATTAGAGTCCATGGTTTTTGTGGGGAACCAATGTTGCTACCTAAGATTTTGACTCTTAGGTTAACATTCTTAGAGGTCACTAGGTAGGTGTCTACAATAGATAATGAATATGGCTCTGGGAAGAAGAAGAGAAAAATGTATGACCTCCCATGGATGATAAACAACATGGTATTAGAAGCCAAAGATGCTGAGATTATTTTGCTTAGAAAGTTAGCCTTCATGGGTTTCTTGCAAATTGAACATAAATGGGTATATGACGCAAATGGTTTCATAGCTTCCTGGATAAGGACTAATAGGGTTGCTACCAAAATTGCACATGAGGGCCGCCCCTTTTGGAAAAAAATAGAAAAAATCCTATGGAAGATACTCCTAGATTTTATGTTGAATTAACAGATTTGCCCCTTCCACAAAATAGACCATGGAAAACCTTCTATGATAAGCAGAGGGATTTTGATCCTAAAATCAGAATGACTTTTGGCTTAAGAAGGGCACTAAAGAATAAATACTAAGATGCTAATTAAATTAAAGCCTATTGGAAATATAGGCAAGAAATTTGTTAGACAACTCATTCTTTTGGGAACGTGGACTCAGATGAGATATAGGAGGAAGTATGGGATGAGTGCCATCTATCCCTTATATCTAGCCCTGACACAAGAAATTTGCTGACACAGGGTGTAGAGCTGGAAGCCAGAGTAAGATCTAGCCAAGAATCATAAGCCCTAGGGTAAACCATAGTTGTAGTCACTATAACAGTTTGGGCACAATCTCTTAACATCATGGAAAAGCAAAAGAGTGTGCTACTTTCAACACCAAGAGCTTCCCCATCAGCATTAGTTATTGAAATTCCTAGTTCCCCACAAGTACCATTGAAAATAGTGGTAGATGTTGGAGAAAAAGAAGCATAGCCAGAAGAAGAAATGCCAAGGAAATATAAAAGGCTGAGGTTTAAACTTGAGTCTGAGGAGAGGGAAGAACCCTCACAACACCAATTATAGAGTACTATAGTTGCTCCTTAGGTAAGTATCATTCCTCCTCCTTCTTAATCTTTTTCTTCCCCTATAGGCATGATGATTTCATCTAGCCAGATGACATTCCCTACCACCTCTATTGTGCCCATTTCTCACTTTGCCCCATCTATTCCTACTCAAGCTTTAACATTGCCTCACTTTTCTCCCTCTATTCTCAAGAAGCTAACTCCTTAGATTGCCCATAGCCAACAACTGGCTATTCCATATGGTTTACCACAAGGACATCCTTTTGTGGGTGGGCACATTGCCTCTTCTTCTACCTTCCAAACTCAAGCAGACACTGCTAGGAAGGTGAGGAAAGCCTAAAGAGAGAAAAAGAGGATCAAGGAAAATAAGGCCTTGGCTACACCACATCTGTGGTCACAATTTGACCAAATTCAACAGCAACTGATGGTGACTCATTTGTCACCAAATGTAATCAAGCCAAGTGAGCAGATGCACAAAAAACTACACAATGAATGCAGTGGCCATAGACATGTCTCTATTCAGGCCACAAGACAAAATTGAGCTACTAACCAAATCCACTTCTATAGTTGTTGAAGACTACTTTAAAACATCAAGGAAGCTACAAAAGATGGAGACTAATCTAGCCAAGGAGAAGGCAAACCATAGCAGTTTGACCATAGAAATCGATAGAAAAGATAATGAAATAGAGAGTATAAATAAATAGTTGTAAGATATTTTTTCCCTTCAGACTCACCAAGTGATCCAGGCCCAATATGATTCCTTAAAAGTAGGGCTAATGTAGGTAAAATATGCAGTGATTACCCTAAGGTGAGGAAAAGCAACATTACAATGAAAATGCAAGGAAAGCCTGTTATAGGTTACTCAATTGTAACAAAAGCTACTGGATGAAAAAAATAATATCATAGCTATACAAGCCCAATTTCAAGCCAAGAAACAAAGAGCAGAACAATTAACACTAGAGTTAGCCAATAGGCCAAAGAATGTTAGAGTGTTAAATCTGGTGAAGGAGCTTTATGAATCAATGTGGAAGAGAATCTCTTTAGAGATTATTCAGATCAGCCCTTCTCTCACCTTCCTAATAAATGCACAGAAATTGTGTGAAAAGGTGGAGAATTCAGTTGAAAACACTCTAGCTATAGTTTTTGGGAGAGTATTAGACTCCAAAATGTTGTTGCAAAAGCTTTATGATGCAACGGATGGAACGTTGTCAGCAGGAGGAATTGATAGAAAAATGGTCACTACTAAGCGAGTGAATGAGGTTCTCAGTTGCAACTCTATAGCCATCAATTGTAGAGAGCTTGTTGATGTAATGAAAGAAGGAATCAATGAAACGAAACAACACATTGAAGACCTAGTGCAATTAGGTCTTCCTTCTCCATTTCTTGATGATAATATTGTGCTTATGGTTGATGAAATTGAACCTTTACAATTGGCCAAGCAAAATGATCAGGCAATTTTTCAAGATTTAAGGGATGATTCATTAGTATCTGAAGTAGAAGCTATTTTGATTCTTGTTTCCTAGCTCAAATTCAAATTGAAGGCTACGGTTTAGATTTTGTAGAATTTTTCACACAAGAATATTATCAAACATGATTTAGCCTTCAATGAATTATAGAATAAGTAGGGGTTATCTATGATGAGTGGTCTACCTATCAAACAACATTGTTGAAGCTATGATTTTTTGTCATTTTGATCAAGTGGGAGTTGTAGTTTCTTTTTGAGTAGGCTCAAAAGTCCTTGGGGTCACCAATAACTGTAGAGTAAAAGATAATCTATGTTTCATTTTGATTCATAGTCGCATGATCCAAATTTTTTCCCTGTACACTTTGGTTTGAGAAGATAGAGTTTTGACTTAGAGTGCAAGCTCAAATTTCTTTTTGCCTCAATTTTGTCTAAGTGTCAAAATCTAGTAGAAGCTGCCAAGTGTCATTAACTGAGGCACCTTTCATAATTTCTATAAGTTGGTTAAGATGTGCCACGTGTTTCATAGTAACTCAATGGAACATGACAAGTGTTAGAATCCATGTTTCATATCAGCATCTGCATTTCAAATCTCTTTTGAGTAGAAGGTTTCAATAAGCTAAGTATCAAGATCAAGTGAAAGGTGCCAGGTGGCAACATAGAAAGGTTTCAATGTGCTTTCTTAAATACAACAGAATATGCCATGTATGCCAATTTGAAGAAAGTGGAAGCCACCACATGTCAACCTCTGAATTATCTTCATTTTGTTTCAGTGACAAGTAAAGACTATTGTGGGTCCTAAGTTTTTGTTTTGAGGCAAGTGAAAGCTGCCAAGTGTCACTATTTGTGTAAGTATGAAATGAGGCCCAATTATTTCTATATTTTAGATATGGAAACATGGAGATGAACACATGTCACCTTCCACAAGTTTCTCAAAAGGTATCTAAAGGTAACATAGATCACCACGTGTTCTTTGTCAGGAATAAGTAGAAAGCACCACATGTCCCTATCCCCTTTTTGAAGTTGCTTGAGTGATAACTACTTTGGGTCCCATTTTCTATAGGAGTTGTTTATGTTTTGGGAGAAGCAGATGGTGACAGATGTCAATGACCAAATTTTTGTAAGTGAAGACATAGTAAGAGTGTAGGTTATGCAGAACATACCACGTGTCTTCAATAAGTGCTATAGAAGCCACTAAGTGGCATGTTTCGGTGCCTCCTAAATAATAAGAAGGTTTTCAATAAATTGGCCAAGTGTCCTCTTCTGTTTAATAGAATGGAATGTCTTGTGTATCTATTTTAGCCAATGAACTACAAGAAGATAGAGCATTTCAAAATCTAAGAAATATCTTCTGTTAGACACTTCTAGTTTAGTTAGAGTTTCAGTTGGGCCGTTAGATTGGGAACATGTAGACAATCTGGAGTGAATCCAATGCTTTAAAGAGGGGTGAAGAGATCACTAGAGGGGATCATCAGAAGACTGGAGAGAATTTTTTGTGAGAGACTATTGTCAAGAGTTTTTAGACTTTTAGAGCTGTGATCAGGAATATCATTTGCCTATGTTCTATTTTCTTGAATTGGAAAGTGTATGTAATAGTGCATGTTTCTGTGCCTTTTATGTAACTTTAGAGTTAATAAGAAGATTGAATTACATGCCTTTGTTGATATTTCTCTATATCATTGTGAAATTAGTTTGAGTTGTGATCCTTTGTTTCTATTGTTTCTATTTTTTACATTGATCATGCCTTGTTTGCTCTTTAATGTAATTGAATCTCACATATAGTTTCATTATGCTTAGAATTAAGGGTTGAATTACATTCAGGCGCATCGCCATAGCTAGATTTTCTTTCTTTGCATTCATGTTTCTATTTAAATTCCTATCCCTTTCCTCCCAACACTTGAGATAAAGAAGAGACCAGCTTCTTAAAAATCTAGACGTCATTTCAAGTTTTAAGTCCCACATTCTTGAAACTTCCCATTATTGGTGTTAGAATCAAAGCGCAATTTTAACCATCAACACTCACTATATAATGTACCTTCCTATGTGATTTTTGGATAATGAATGATTTCTCATTAATGAAACTTTTTATTGTTAAGATAGGATTCTTCCTCTTATGGATTGTTATCTAGATTTCACTACTCCTTATAGATTCAGCCTCATGCATTCAACCCTACCCACTTGATCCTTGATTTTGGTCAACTATGAGAATCTATTGGGTTACACACCTATCTAAATAATCTATGTTTTTACTATTTGATTTTATTTCTCCCTCATGTGATAAATTAGGAACAAACATTTAATCAAATTCAAACATCTTACATGCAAAATTCAACATCTAATGTCATGTCAAATCAAGTAAAACATCAAACCAAGCCAATGTCTAAATTAAAACCAATTCAACATCTAGTTTCAACCACAACCAAATTCAACTACATAAAACCAAGTCAATATCTAGAGACAATCATGTTAAGTCAAATAGAAAAAAATCAAACATCAAATATTAAAATTCAAACTAAGTCAAATTTCCAAAGTCAAAACATCCAAAGTTCAACATCCCAAGTTAAATAAAGAAACAACATCCAAAGTCTAACATCTAAAAGTCTAACAATACTAAGTCACACCCATCAAATAAAAATTCAAACCAAGTTAACATCCAAAATAAAATAAAATCAATCTATCAATATCCAAATCAAATCATCTAATCCATATTTGACCAAGTCAATGTAAAAATCAAATCATCCATATAACTTAAACCCAAAATTGAGCTTAAATCTAAATCAATCTAAATTCATTTATAAATATAAACACCAAACAATAATTTTTCCATCTTTCCATTAAATCTCCCTCACCTACGATTGATAAAATCATAACATCGATTCTTTCTCCCATGTATACATATGGTACTTAAATAATATCTAAATAGAGGCAAATTTGAATACTACATATTTACAAATAAAGATGTTGTCTTTTTACAACTCATATAAATAGGTGCCTTATTTCCTGCATATTATTATCTCATAAACCTAAGATTCATGATAAGCAAGAAAAATTGAACCTAACCACATCAAAATCAACTTACCCCTAGCTCATCTATTAGCATATCTAAAATAGATACCCCATACACTAGATATAATATTGGTACCCATTCTAGTATCCCCATCACAATCATACCCAAATCAATAAACCATTAACCAAATACAATAACAACTAAATAACCAAACATCCAACATCCATTTGGACCCATAGCCATAACAAATCAAATAAACCAATTGTGCCCTTCAATCGCCTCTCCAAGGACCATGATGTGACCAAGAGTATGGTCCATCTACATCTAAATATGGATTAAAATGGGAACAATATACGCCTCTTTAGAAACCTTTGTACTAAATATTATACTAACTAATCACCACAAACATGATTGTGTATCTGCATACCAAGCCTTTTGATGAGAACAAATGAAAACCTAATTGGTACGTGAAGGTGAATACTATGATTATGACAAAATCAAAGTCCATTAAATGAATACATGCTTTCAATTAAATAATTGAATCTAATATTTGATTTACTATGATAACATTAAAATATAACTAGATTCCCCCACACCTAAAAAGCAATAAAGTTGAATATGCCAAGGTCCATTTCTAGATCATGATCAAACTCATCCCCAAATAAAGGTCAAGACTATAAACTTATCTTCAATAAACCCAATTTTATTGAATCACCCATATTCAACGAGCCTATCTATGATCATCCACCTATCCTCAAGTAATCTATCTTTGATGAGCTTATATTTAGTCCACATGTCTTTGTTGAACCTTTAGTTTATGAGCCCATTTCTAAAGAATCCATCATTAACACTAGATTTATCATTTTCCCATCACACAAAATAATCCTTTTTAAGAATTCCTTTACTCCTAGACATCCATTGTTAATAAAATAGTGAATAAGGTACTTGTTGATAACACAATCAAATAGGACCTTGAGGTGACCAAACCATAAAAATCAACATCAACACTAGAATCAAAATAAGGTTCCATATTAGAACCACCATCAACATCATCTCATCATAAAAATCAGAATTAGGATTTGATGGCATGATCTACACACCTCATGTAAATCCTTATAAAGACATTTATTGATCCTAGTCCTCCTCGCAATACTAATGTTGGGAATACTCCACCTAATACCCTTCCTCCTACCAACATTAATAATCCCCCTCCTAAAAACACTAATACCCCCCTTGAAATCCTAATTCATAAATTTATGCAACTTAAATTATTGCACAAATATTTCAACAAAGGAACATCATATGCAAAAACAACTAATAATTCCCAAATAATGTAAACGAAAAAACATTTATTACACATGACTAGTAAACCACTAAAATTCATCATGGCTCAACCAAATCAAAATTTCATCCCTCCTCTTAGATATTCCAATGGAAATATCATTCCTCAACCTCTAATGAATAACAAAATTCTTCAACATCTTCAAAATTAACCTTTAACCCCATTCATTTCATCCATATATATTGGAAACATTTCTCCAACTATCACATATGATGGGAATAAGGACCCAACTATCTTTCTTAAGTATTTTAGTAATATCTATAAGGAATGGGTCTACTCTAACACCTTTTATACCACCAAGATCTTAACCAAAGCCCTTTTTGGTGATGCACCTGAATGGTACAACTAACTTCCTAGACATTCCATCTCATAATGAGAGGATTTAGTCAATCTTCTAGTGAAGGTATTCTAACATGATGACCTTCATGAAAATTACCTTAGCCATTTCATCAATGCCAAGAAGCTTCCAAATTAATCTACTCACACTTTCATCAGATAATGGAAGTCTCTAGCTCACAAAGTGGACCATAACATGAGTGATGATACTCTTTTACAACTTTTTGTTACTACTCTTAATGCTCCCCTTAAATACAAATTTCAAATAGTTTCCCCTAAAACTTTAGAATAAGCCTTCGACCAAGCAAAAAGGTAAGAATTTATTATGACTCAATTTGAAACACCTCAAAAAACTACTTAAAAACATTTCCAATCAGTTTCTCATGACATTGATTCATCCAACGTTCCCCAACTTCAAAATGGAGGATCCAATTAAACAAATTTTAACCCAACCAACGTTCCCTTAAGTCTAGAAAAACTTAATAATAAATTTCCACCCTCTAAACCCATGACCTTTGATCCTTCCAAACCTCTTCCAAAATGGTATAGTCCTAATAAGTTTTATTGGTGGCATGCTACTATAAGTCATTCTCATGAGTCTTGTCATGATATTCACTAATTTCTTATTGCTTCCTTATTTGGTCCACATTTCAATCTTGATACTCTAACAAAAAAATGTTTTCAACACTATCTTCAAGACTCACAAATCCAATCTACAAAACCATAATCACATCATAATCAACTACATAATGATCAATAAAAATTATCTTATACCTACACCTCATCCACTAATGTTTTTCAAGCCACAGTTAATCCTTCTTCCCACACCAATAAGGAAAGGATAGCTAACATGAAAAATCTAAACATATCATTGCATCCATTAAACCTTAGCCTCTTAGGTCACATTAACCCAAGGAGTATGTAGTTCAAATGCCTACTCCAAATTATATCATACATGGTCCTCCTTTACCTCTTCATACCTATCCTACACATCCTATGCCCAGTTCAACTTCCTTAAAATCTAACAAACCAACACATTTACCTATCTCCAAATGCACCTACCAACCTAATGAAAATCATTTTAATGGTTCAATGTTACCTAACTCTACCTCTCATGTTGGGGCATCTTATGATGTCCATCCACATCTCCCTTCATAATTTGGGGCATCTTGTGATGCCCTTTCCTACCTCCAATTACCCTGGGGAGTCTTACTATGGTCACTCTTATTCTAAAATGCATAATAGAAAATAATTTCAAAATTAAAAAACCTTATGAGACTTATATAATTGTATTTCACATGCTCATATTTAATATAGATGTTAGCATAGGTCTTACTTGTTATTTTTTATCAAATATTTCTTTCTTTTTGTGTACTTTGCCTATTTTAGTTTCACTTTACTAACATCATTGTTTACTTTACAATATTTGGTTTTATTACACATTACATTTATAATTTTTTTTCATTTTAGTTCTTATATATCTCTTTCATTTTTGTTTTTCTATGTCATTCTTTGCCTTAGTAGCTTTATGATTATTTTTACCCTTATTTAATATTCACCTCATTGGTGTTCACCTTATTAGTTGTAGTGTAATACCATGGATAGGACTAGGATCTCATCATAAATTACTAAATTAAAACATATTTAAACCACTTTTTAGGATGACTACCACATTAATTAGTTTTTGTACTAGATCCATTGTAGGTTAGTATGGATTCTCTATTGACATGACTATCATAGCATAGCCTTGTCCCTTTTATAACACTATTTTACCTCTTTGTGATCATATAAAATCATATTCATCAGTGTATCACTTGTTACATAGATGGATATCTTATGACCATCATATTTCCCTTATCTCTTTTCATTTGAGGATCACATTGGTCAATTTTGAGTTTACACACTTACTTGTGGGAAATTCTAGGAGTCTTTAGACACCTTGGTCTTTAGGTTATTTTATATAGTGACCAAGTGTAATCTCTTTAGTGTTTGTTACCAATTTAATTCATGTTAGGTTCTCTAAATTTTTATTGAGGTGGGGGAACACATAAAGACAAAAAAATTTAAAGTGAAATCATAAAAATAAACAAATGTCAATGATTAAAAAGGTAAAAACAATCTTAAAATTTAGATCACACCAAAATATGTGATCTATATTTAACACATCTCTTATCTTAGTTGAAGCTCAAACTCAATAGTTGGCCTCATTATAGAGCTGAAGTCCATTGGGGTGAGGTAGGCCAGTAAACTAGGGTTGTATGTCTCATTATATCATATTATTTAGTGCCACCTACTTTATCACATATGTACCCAATCTTCGTATTAGACCAACATCTCTATAAGGGTTCTTGAGGAATGAGGAACACATTGTGGGAAGGTAGGTCCATTTTAATTTTCATTCATATAAAATTCATGGGTTGATCTATGTACTTTACTTGTTATCACAAGATTTGTGTTCATTACTCAAAATATCCTAAGTCTTTGGTGTTGATAGTTCTTAGCCTTTATCACTTGCCTAGTGTGTATCATTGTTTTTAAGGATGTTCACATCACCCATGTGGTGTCTCAAATTCCTTACATCACATTTTCCTTATATTCCCCTTGTTGGATATTGATTTTAGTTGATCACTTCCTTGATCACATTTACCTTATTATGCCTCTTAGTTTATATTTTGTGAGTTAAATTTTAAGACCTTGTATAGGACCAAGACTTCCTCAAAAACACCCTTACACCATTTTATTACCATACCATATCATTATCATACTAGTCATGTCAATAGGTGGTTGTGTTTTCTTACATTATATCTCATTTGAATTTTTATCCTTTAGAAATTTTGATTTTCATTTATCCATCATGTTCTTGTTTGATTTATGTGGACTTCACTTATCTTACATATGACACTTGGCATTACTACATGTTTCTCTTTATGTATGACTTATTCATTTTTGTCTTCCATCTTGACTTACATTTTATTTTAATTCATTCATATTTTTCTTTATGTTTAATTTGACATGCTTATCTTATATGGGGTTACTTGTCACTTACATATCTTTGTTAAATTTTTCTTGTATTGATATTTAATTTGTTATTCATGTTTTGCTTACTTCCCAACTTGATTTAGTATGTTCTACATTCATTTTTATCATTCATGTTTTACATACTTCCAAATGTGATTTAGTATGTTTTACATTCTTTTTTGCCATTTATGTTTTACATACTTACCAATGTGATTTAGTATGTTCTAAATTCTTTTTTTTTTTCATTTATGTTTTACATGATTTTCAATGTGATTTAGTGTGTTCTACAATATTTTTTCATTCACTTCCTATCATTTTGTCATTCATTTTACTTCAATATTCTAGCATTTCCTTATCAATCCTAATTTACCAATTTTTATAAGTCCCTCATTGCTACTTTAACCATATTAATAACCACACATTAATTTTATTATTAGTTTTGTATCCGTAGGGTTTCTCAAATGTAGGTATTGTACCATCCATGATAAATACTAATGTGTTTACATGAAATCATTTAGTGGAAAAGTAAGTTAAGGTATGTATATTGTATTTCAATTACTCTCATTTAATTTTAGAATTACTTTTAGTATGTCATTTTTTGTTATCTTGGTTTCATGTGTTTCTATGTCCTTTCTCAAATCACCATCCCCTATTACACTCACCTGACATGTGATGATATTTTAGTGGGACATATGTATACACATAATATTTTCAAACTTTACCACTTACTAAAACTTTATATCTTATAAGAACCTATCAAATATTAATCTCTCTAAGTGCACACCTTAAAAAGTGAACTAAGAATGCGGTGGGTAGACCATTGGTTCTTTGTGCTTTTAAAGATTATTGTCACTTTTTTTTACTTTCTATCTAAACACTTATATCTTACAAACCATTCCCATAAGATTTTCCTTCTAATTTTCACCCTTCTCTAGTCATTTTACACATTTATTATCCCTTTCCCTAACCTAAACCCCTTTTTGGTAGTTTAGATGACTATGTCAGCCACGTTGACCCTATATTTTCATTTACAAAAGCTTAATAAGAAATAAGTCATCCATGGCTAATATAGTTCATTATCTACTTAATTCTTTTTCAATTTTAATACTAAGTCAACTTAGTTGACCTTGTCAGGCTAAACTTTTGGAAGGGTTTAGGGTTACATCAACCTATATAAACACGTTCATTTCACCATTTCTAAGAGAAGAGAAGAATAAGTAAGATATATTTCACATCCATTTATCCACCATTATACTTGAGGAGAAATATTAGGGTTTCATACTTTATTAATATATATGGATCTTGTCTTATGGAAAAGTATTTTAGATACATTTATTAGTTGTGTAGCCTAGATCTAATTAATCCCTACCATCCTTACATATGACAATAACCTATTATAAAGAACCTAGTCCAAAGGAGAGATTTAATCTTTGTAGGTTAATATTCAAAGGTAAGTATTTATAACTTTGTTCTTCCTTTGTGTGTGTGTGTGTGTGTGTGTGTGTGTATATATATATATATATATATATATATATATATATATATATATATGAATTTATACTTACATTCCATCCATTAAGATTTTGTACACATTGATGTGAGTATATGTCGTCTATGCATGTTTTATTTTATTTTTTATTACCCCCACTTTGTGCCATAAGCCTTGGTGAGCACTACATTATAATTTTATTTAATTTTTATTAGTTTAATGACTATGAAAACATAGGACCTAGTTAGGTTTATTTCATAGTTTTGCTTGATTGGAGGCTTTGAAACCCTCCCTAGTGATAGTAGTATGGTAATACATCCCTTGCCTAGGTCTAGTGGATCCATATTGGTCATGAACCTAACTATCTAATGTATCCCCAATAAAAAGCATAAGTATGATCTATCTTCTCCAATATAGGATTGATTTTTAGATCTACTACATTTTCTATTGCATACACTTACCTTAAAGATGAACCCATTGATAATAAATCTCTCCCTTGGCCTAAGGTGCTACATAGGATGTTGTTGTGGTTTGTAAGGATAATTAAAAAGGACTAAGTATCTAATAATTATAAAAAAAACAAGATTGTTATCCAAGTATAATCCATAAGTAATAACTCCTCAATTAGAATCGTTAAAGAGCATATTGTAAAGAACTAAAAATGATTATTTAACTGTATTTCTCTCTAAGAAATGGAAAAATGAATGTGTATATATAGCTCAATATAACCCTAAACCTTTCCAAAAGTTTAGTCAACATGGTCATCCTAATTTTACTCTATATCATTAATTGATAAAAATAAGTTAGGTTTAGATCTAGGTCAGCCAAGCCTGACCTAGATTCATAGTGTACTTTTAACAATTTAAATATAGGGTTGGCCTAAACCAATAGTGTACTATAAACTATCAAAAAGGGTTTTAGGCTTAGGAAGGGGTTAAGTAAGGTGGTGAATTTTTTTGGATGAGTGTGTAAAATAGGTGTCAAATCTTATATAAGTGTATAGGATAATGTTGGATTGATATCAAGTGGTGATATAGGGGAAATAATCCTTTGAAGCACTAATGACCTTCCCACCCATTTCTTGGTGTACCCTTTATGTCATGTAGTTAGATAGATTGAGACTCGATGGGTTATTATGGGAGATAAATAATCAATAATTTATAAAGTTTTAAAATATTGTGTGTATACATATACCCCACTAAAAATTCATCATGTGTCACTCAGGTGCAATAGGGGATGGTGCTTTGAGAAAAGAACATATCAACACACAATGCTAGAGTTAAATAAATTGTAATATTATAAATCATAAAATAGATAAAAACATATGTATAAAAATTAAATAGCTAAAAATAAAATTAATTTATGTGTACCTTGACTTACCTTTATCTCTAGATGGTTGTTTACTATGTTTGTAGTTTTGATTATGGAGGGCATAGAAACTACTTTGGACAAACCAAATCATAAAAAATTAAAGAAAAAAAATAAACTACATGAAATCAAATATATTTGACATGGTGTAGGCATGACATACTCAAAAAATTGGTAAGTTAGGGTGATAAAAGTTAAGTTAGTACCAAATGACCAAGTCAAAATTTATTGAAAATTAGGTAATTGGTAAGTCAAGGCTATAAAATGACTAAATTAATCAAAGAAGTAAACCTTAAGTATGAAATGAAAATAAACTAAGTAAAATTAAGGATAAATGTAAAAATGGTAATCAAACATCAATGTGAAATTAATAAGAATCCTTATTTAAACAAATATGGGCAAGCAATGGTAAAAAACATTGATGAGTGAGTAGTAACAATAATTAATCATCAATGGAATAAGTGCATAAAAGGGAAAACAACATTGGCAAGTGAGAATTAACAATACAACATCATTTTACAATGGGAAAATTAATTAAAATAGAAATGAATGTAGTTGTTTGAAAAAGTGGAGGTGCAATAATGGAAAAATATTTAAATGAACCAAGGATATTTATATAAATGTAAAGCAATGTTGTAAGGAAGATAATCTATAGTCAAAAAACCTACTGTTTTATTCTAAAGATAGATAAAAATAAAAAAAATTAGTGATAGAATGTTTTTAAGATGTGAAGAAGAGGGAATATAGAAGTGGGAAAATATATTTAGAACCAAAATTTCATATTAAGGTGTGAAATGAAATGGGTGGTGGGGAAATGAAGGAAAAATAAAGGTAAAGAAACTCTTTATTGAATTCAATACACTTAGATTAGGTTTGCCAAAAAAATAACACTTTTGAATTTAAGTACTTTGAAGAGATTTTCATAACCACACAAATTTTAGGTCACTAAGTTAAGAATGAATATATTCACATGAAGGCTATATGAATGAAAGGTAAAATGGACCTACCTTCCCACAATTTATTCACCATTCCCTAAGACCCCTTATAAATCCATCAGTATACTATGAAGATTGGGTACTTTAATGATAAAGTAGTTAGTGTTATAGATTTTTTTTTGAACTATCCTATCCCAATCTACTAGCCTACAGTACCCCAATGGATGTCAGCTCTATAATGAGTCCAACTATGGACTTTGAGTTTCAATTAGAGATAGGATATTTTGGTGTGATTTTGACTTTTGACTTTGTATGTTGCCTTTTGATAATTTCCTTTTTATTTTAAATGATTTAGGTTTCTACTTTTGATGGATTTTTCTATTCCTCCTCTATAAGGATTTAGATAACCAAACATGGGTTCTAAAAATGACTATCATTTGAAAACATGGGACTTGGTTTCTAAGAAAGATAACTTAGAGAGCATGGTGTCTAATAATCTTGTTAACTCATGTGAAATAAAAAAATTATCTTGACTTCGACCTTATTTTATCCAAATTTGAATAAAAGGAAATAAAATCAAGGGGAATGAAGATGAAACCATTTCAATTATTTCAAATCATAAAAAAAATGTGATAAAGGTGAAAAGGTATACAATGGTAGGGAAGTATGATTCCTTATCATAATAATGCATCTGAGCATATAGAAGCATGAAAACATAGTTTGTTGTGAAAGTTTTGTAATTATAAGAAACAAAAATCAAAGCTAATAATATGGTATCATAAACTTGTAACCATTTCATCACATTATAGAAAAAGAACACTCAATTTAGTAAAGGAATGTTTTGGAATAATATGTTGATTTTATGAAGAGGTACTAGTCCTATCCTTGGTCTTACTTTATAACTCATAAATGAGAAACTTAAGTGGGTTTGTATGTAAATGAAAACACAACTAATCTATAAATCAATCCTAGATCAGAGAAGATAAATCCTACTTACACTTTTGATTGTTGATACATTAGATATTTAGGGTCATGACAAAGATAGATCTAATAGACCTATCCAAGGGATCTCTTACCACAATAATATCACTATGGAGGGTTATAAAGCCTCTAGTAAAGAATAACTTTGCAATAAACTTAACTAGGTCTTATGTTTTTATTTTCACAATGTATAAATGACAAAATCACAGTTATGTCTAATATAATGCTCACCAAAGTTTGTGGCACAAATGAGGGGTTAGTAAAGTTAATATTAAAAATGCATAAGATAATACTAATTAATTTATGTATAATTAAAACCCTAATGCATGAAGAGAGAAATATATTCAAAAGTCATAATTATGTTACTTCTATCTACTAAAATACAAGAACTTACCTTGAAGATTAACCCATCAAAACTCAATCTCATATTTGACCAAAGGTGCTTCATAAGAGGTTATTGTGGTTTTTAAGGATCACTAAGAAATGCCAAAAAATCTAAGAATTTTCCACAAGATAAGATTCTTATATAATTATAAACCTTAAGCTAAGTCTCCTCAAGTAGAATGGAAGAAGAACATATTGTAAAGAAGTGAAAATGAATAATTAACTCCTTTTGTCTCTCTAAGAATGGTGAAATGAATGTTTTTATATAATTGGACTTAATTCTAATCCTTTTCAAATTTTTAGCTAACAAGGTTGACCTAATCGACTCTGTATCATAATTGATAAAAATAAATAAGGTCTTAGTCTAGGTTAGTTAGGGGATGACCTAGACCTTGAATGAGTTTTGTCAATTAGAGTATAGGGTTAATGGGGATGGCATTATATCATAAATCATAAAAAAAAGAGTTTAATTTAGGGAAGGGATAATGAATGTGTAAAATGACTAGAGGGTGAAAAAGAGGAGGCAAATCTTAGAGGAATGCTTTTAGGAGATGGTTGGATTGATAAAAATTGGTAGTAAAGGGACAATAATCCTATGAAGTACCAATGGTTTGCCCATCAATTAAGGTGTGAGCTTAGAGAGATTAAGATTAAATGGTTTTTTTCTAGAGATAAATCATCATTAATTGATAAATTTTGAAAATATTATATGTATATAGATGCCCCACTCTAATCTCATCATGTGTCACTCAGGTGAAATAGGGGATGGTGTTTCAAGAAAAGAACATAGTAACATAATGTTGAAGCTAAAAAAATATAGTATTTTAGAGCATATTATTTTTTGGGAAGCTAGGGTCTACTTACTAAATAATAAAGAGATCTAGATTATGGGGGAAAATACAATCAAATGTATTAAAATATAGGTTTACATCAATTTGATCAAATTAGTTTGCACAAAAAGAAAAAAGTACTTATTTAGAAAAATAAGATGATTTAGATGATTCAGAGTATGAAAATTTATACATAGTACTGGGGCATTATATGGATCCTGAATCTATCTTTCATTCTATGAAAGGATAAGAGTGACAAAAATAAGACACCCTAGTGTCTAGAACTGTAGTCATACCTTGGCGTTATTGTCTTGAAGATCTAAACTTTCTAGGTTTTATTTGCCAAGTCTATGTGAACCTGTTTATGAAATATCAAAGCCTAAAAGCCTATAATGCTTGTTGTAGGTTTTTTTTAGTATTCATTACCTTTATCCATCTACACACATGAAAAAATTGAACATATAAAAATTAAAAGGGGGAAAAACTAGGTTAGTGGAAGAATGATCGCATGATCTACAACCCTTGTTATTCTAACTATTGCCTACATTAACCCTCAAACTAGGGTCTCAAATCAAATGTAGTTATCCCTTAGGGAATGTACATAATCAACATGCATGATAGATTGAAGAATGAATTTCACCTAGGTCCTTCCTTGATGAAGCATGCAAGCCTATGTGTGATGTAGAGAAGCTGAGTTATACTATTGACAAATTTTTATTATGTCTAATGTGTTAAAGTAGTAAGTACTAGACATAAAATGCCTTATGAAGTCCATTATATAAGAGACACATTATTTTGAATTTGGGAGATTTTATTCACATTTGGTCACCATTAGAAGACTTAAGGATGAAGATAAGAAAAGGTTTAAGACTTATGAATTGGGAAAAACTAACCATTGGAAACAAATTTACACTTAGATAATAACATCAAAAATTGGACATCCTAGGTTTCAATTCTAAAGTCTTATTTGGGTGCTATTGTTCGGAGGGTTTAGGACCTAGGGTTATGGAATAAGCATGTAAAGATTAACCTGGGTTAGTAGGGGTTAAGTTTGGAAGGTTAGAAATGACTGGGAATGGTAAAAAAGGTGTTTAGGGTATGAAATAAGACAAAGGTAAATCAGACAAAAAGACATGGTTAGATGTGAATAAGATTCATATTCTTTAGTTAGAGTCTCCTGTGAAAGGACCATAAAAAGACATTATATGTGAGGTTTCTTGACCAATTTAGGGTCTATAAATTTGCCCCCTTTTTAATCTAGTGATGCAATGAAATGAAGTAATATAGTAAAAGAAAGAAAGAAGATGCGTACCTGAACTTACCTATGTGGAGTTAAGTGTGTTCAAAAAGGATCCAACTTCATGGCTAGGGAAGTGGATAGGGAATTGAATAGTGACCAAAGAAATAAGGAATACTTGAAATAGATACCCACTTTACTAAATATAAATAGTTCCTAGAGAAAGAAGGAATCCTTGAAATAGATGCCCCCTATACTAAATTTGAATAGTGCCTAGAGAAAGAATGAATCCCTAAAATTGATGCCCCGCATATTGAATCTACATAGTGCCTGGAGAAAGAAGGAATCCTTGAAATGGATACCCATATATTGAATTTGAATGAGAAATGAGAAATGATCATAGGCCCAAAAACATTTTTTTCCCTATATCCCACATAAACACATGTAATATAGAGTGTGTGTATAGAATTTGTATGCTGTGAAGAACAAGATCTATCATGCCCCCACACTAAATAATATGAACTAGAAATGAGAAGTGCTTAAAGGTCCAAAAATAATGTCTACCCTTTGTCCCATACAAACTCATAATTCTAAGTAATGTTATGGAGATACCATTGTAGATGATCATACAGTCCAACTTGGTGACAACCTGGGTATGCATGGGTGTAATCTAAAAACTCTGGTAAATGTGTAAGAATAAAATGTCATGTCTTGCCATTCTAATCCATATAATATTAGATGCAGAAGAACATGAACATCTATGTCATGACCCTAAATATGGTATGTGATTGATGTATTTGAATAATCTAGAAATTTGTATATCCACACATGTCTTGATCTATCATGCCATGTCTGATACCAAAAATTAGAGATAAAAAAAAATTGCTCTGCACTATGCCTATAATATACTATCTAGTCTTGTAACTATGTCATGTTGTATGAAGTTGTATGTATGAGATGTGTAGTAATGTACATGCCCCCAAATATGGTATTTGATTTTGAGTCTATATCAGAGTCATTGTGAGTCCATATAATCTAAACCACTATATTTGAATAGTCTGTGTATCTATAAACTGACAGTATATCCCTCTAGATGTATGAGTGACATTGAATGACCCACATAAGCTAAATCACTATATAATATTGACCCATTTGAGATAATTAATGATAAGTGACCCATATAGTCTGAACCAATAGATAATCTTGACCAATCTATACTGAGTAATGCTGATAATCTAGATTTTAGAGGTGTAAAAACCATGTTGAGTGACCCATGTAGTCTAAATCACTCTATGGTTTGACTGATTTGAGCTAAATATGATAATTTGACTAGTAGAGGTGTGAGAACCAAGGTGTATTTACCTGTAGGAGTGGATATGGATACTAGGTAAATTTTAGAGATAGTAGGAATGATGCCCCCCATTTGGGGAGAGGGTGAGATCTATGATAGAGGAGGTTGAGCCAAAAGTGATGACTAGCACCATATGAATAGGAACTAAGTTGGCATGTAGTGAATAGATTAAAATTATTTTGTTTGATTGGTGAGAGTTTAATTACTGGGATTGAAATGTGTTTTTGATTGGTTAGGACCAAAGCTTGTGTGTGGGTATAGTAGAGATTAGAAACATTGTGTCATGGTAGGCAAATGAGGTGGTAGTAGATTAAATGGATTGAAAATTTGATTGATTTGGTAGGGTCATTTAAATGATTTTTTGATTGGTAGGTACCAATTTATATTTTAGTGTACAAAAGAGGTATAAAGACGTGTGTATGCCATAGTAGCTAGATGACATAGTGAGAGAGCAAGGTGTGCGTTATGTTGAAGGTATAATTATCATGATTCTTTTAAATAAAATGGTTTATAAAAATCAACTATGGGGTTTTAGTTATGGGGAAAATGTTGTTTTGGTTTTGAAAAAAAGTTGGTTGACATAGGAATTTTGATTGACTTTGTGTTCATTTGTGCACTAACTAGTTTGAGATATTAGATTTCTAGAGTGAGAAAATGCTTAGGAGATGAGCACCTTCTTTGACCTATTTTGAGTAGCTAGTAGTCAAGATTTAGGCTGATAGATATATTACCTTGGTGAGTAATTAAATTACCTAATTTTTTTCTTGTTAAAAATCTTGTATTTGGCATTTTTAGGATGTTTTAAGTAGTCTAAGAAATGTTTACCTAGTTTTAGCACTCCTATCCTAGAGGAAACACTCATGTCTAGGATGCAATGCTATTGTCCAAGTTTTGGCATTGTTTTCTAGTGATAATGTCTTTATGCAACATTTTTGTCCACTATGGATAGTTTTTTTTAGATTTTGAGTTGCTTCATGTTGTTGTGTAGTTTAGCTATTTTTCTTGGCATGATTGACTGATATATATATATATATATATATATATATATATATATATATATATTTTTAATGTTTTTAGGGTGAGGTTAAGATGAGAGAGTTTCATAGAGGCAAGGTGATGGAGACATTGAGGATGTTTCCCTTGTTAGTGGATGAGAGAGCCGTGATAGTAGGATTGGGTCATGTATGTGACCTAGGTGATATGTAGTGGGATAGGTATTTGATCACAACCTTACATGAGAGGTAAAATGTAGACACTTATACATTTTGGATTCCTATAGGGGAGATCATTTTGACCTTGGAGGATGTGTATCAGATTCTACATTTGCTAGTTAGTGGGTGATGGGTGACATTATAGGATGATATGGGTGATGATGCCATTGATCACGCATCCTTGTATTTTTTTGGCTGTGCCTTTAGTTGCACATCAAATAGGTAGTGATAGAGATTTATTATTGTTATTTATTATGTAGTCAAGTGTTCCACACCTACAAAAGTGGTTATCCATGTTTTTAGATTCATTTTTTATAGTGGATGGTAGAAAAATTTATATTGGCTATAAGATGCATAGGGTGGTTTGTAGTGTTGAGATGTATGGTACTATGTTCTCATGGGGTAGGAATATGATTGTCCATTTATACAAATATTTATATAGATTTATGTAGGAAGTATTTAGTGATGGTGTGGGTGAGGATATTCTATAACATTTTTGGGCTTATGAGCACATAGTAATTATGTAACTGATTAGATTACTAAGGGAAAGCTGGGAACCTCAATAACCATTTGGCAAGTAGTGGATGAGTGATTTGGTTATCTGATCTCCTAGGATAGATCACTATAAATGAGTTTTAGATAGACCAGAGGCCCATGATATAATATGGAGGCCTTATATAGGATACCCTGGGTGGGAGGAGGATAGAGTAAAGTTGAGATATATGAGGGTCAATTGTTTGATACATGACCACTAGGTTGGAGTGTATAATTGTTTTTAGTATGGTCACATGACTATGTATTTTGGAGTTTGATAGGATGTTACTCTTATAACATGGGTATGTTTGAGGAGTATACAAGCACTAATGAGAGTAGAAGCTCATGTAATACCCACTGAGGCTAAGTGGGTACCATTACCTTTGGATGCATGAGATGTGACTATATATATTCTTGATGTATATGATGTGGGATGTACTAAGTGATATACCACATGGTGGGCAATGCATCAGTGGGCTCCATTATATCCTATTGATGCAGTAGATGCTCCCATTAATGAGGATCTTGAACCTAGCCAAATGATGGGAGGTAAGTAGTGATTATATTTGAATTGTGCCTATGTTTGTGCTTTAGTTTGATTTGAAAATATGTATCTAATATAGTTTTTTAATTTTTATGTGTAGGTATAGTGGGAGGTGCGCAAGATGAGGCACCTACTAGGGTGGGGAGGGGAAATGATGACTTTTTGGAGACCATCATTGAGTCAACCCTCTAAGAGCTCATGGAGTATGTTCCTAATGATGTGGTGGAGGAGGGTTTGATAGAGTGAGAGATGGTTTTAGTTGGCATTTATGCTCATTTGTTTGATAGGGATGATATAATTATAACTACATATGTTAGGGTAGTAGGAGAGAGAGATGAGTTAAGAACTAAGTTGGATAGGCATAGGATGCCTCCACCTAATTATGGAATGGTGAGCATGAAGATTGTGGATGATTATATGGATCTTCAATGGTGATATGCAAACTTGTATGAGGAGTATGATCGGCTGTTGGAGTGAGATAGTTAGTATAAGAGGCATTCAAGAGCTCGAAGAGGTATGGTGATGTCAAGCGTGAGACTAGATTATGGGACTAATACTGGAGGAGAGAGTGAGATTGAGAGTGAGGTCATGATGCCCATTCATGATTGATTAATACTTTGATATGATGTATATGTTTTTGAAAACATGGTTATATATAGATACTAGTTTGAGTTGGGATTTACTAGTATTCATGTTATGGATTCTAGAATATACTAGTATTCCAATTTTTTCATTTGAAATAGTTGATTTGATGTTAATGTTTGATTTGTAATTATATGTAAATGATAATTTTATTGGTTTTTTTAATTGGTAAAATTGATTTAGTAAAGTGATTTGGTTTACAAGTTAGATATAAGTAAGGTCTAGATTTTGAGATTGGTAACTTGTTTAGATAAGTTGAGTTAATTCAATATTCCTAAAGGGTTTTGATCAGTTGATTTGGTAAGATCTAGACTTTGATAGGTTGGTTTTGGACTATGGATAGTTAGAGGTAATTAGGAATGTTAGTTGTTAGTAGGGGGATGTAAGATAGCACTATGTGCATATTATGTCCCTAAGAGTGGCTTAATAATATAAAGGTTAGCTAGACATTTGGCTCCATCATTGCCCTATTAAGTGGAGGTACATGTGTATTATATCACTATCTAAACCCTAATGGCCAACTGAATAAATACACATACTACTCATGCTATATAAGAACATATGTTGTATCTAATATTGATTGATGTGCACTAACTATAAAATTACATGGAGACTCTGAAAAATACAACCTGACTAGATGTTTAACTAAAATTGTGTGCTATAGAGGAGGCTCATCAATTTACAATCATAGTGGATTTCTACATGTAATAACACCTTGTGGCCACTGCTATGATGCATATGATTGAGCAATAGAACAAGATATAACTATAACATGTGATGGGGGTTGATCTAATTTTAATTGTAGCAAGTTGTTACATGAGATAGGAACTTTTAAACGTAGCTATAGTGAATATCTCTTATGCATAGGACTCTAATATGGTGCTTATGACTCTGCTAGATATGTATTTAGAACTACACTTTGTATTCCTTGGAATATGGTGTTATATGTAGGATATTCTTATTGTACTAGTTTCCAAACCTTCTGAGGTGGTGGAATAGATCTCCTATGGGATTCTATCCTAAAACATGTATTGCACTCATAATGAGTGACCAATGATTCTTGTAAAAGAATGTCTTGTGATGACTCAATAATGGAGGAATGAGGTCTAGGGTTCCTTAATGGAGGAGATCTCTATGCCCCCAGTGTGAATGCTATGATACCATTATCAACACATCTGTTAATTCAATCCTTAATTCCAAAATAGTCATTATTTTTGTCTCCACATATACGATGATGGTTATAAAAAGGCCAATATGGCTATCTATGTAAGAGACATGGATATTTTCAATGAGTAAAAGGTAATGTGATTAACCTTCTATCGAGTAATGTTGATAATATGGTAGATGGGAAATCATGCTCTTCATCATATTGTAGTGGAGCATTGTTGTTGTTTTTTGTAGTGCAGACTATAGGTGGTGCTCTAGAAACTAGCTCTTTATTCTTGATTGGTTGCTTTTTTGGTTTTGGTCTCCTATCTTGTCTAGGACATGGTGGATGCTGAGTGCTAGGAACTATATCTAAAGATGCTACTATGAAATATAGAGTGATTTGATTAATTGAATCTAACTTAATCAATCTCAATTTATTTTCTAAAGATAAAACTATATAACACAAGTGTTTTCAAGAAGACTCTATCTAATATAGTAGATGCTCGAGTAGAGGTTGGTGAATCCCCTTAATAAAGATATGCTAAATATCTATATCTATTGGTTTGTATATTAATCTTAACATGTAAGCCTTGAATCTTAAGATATACTCACTAATTGGCTTTAAATAGTTATTGTGTAGTGTGGCAAGTTTATAATATGTAATATGAGGGCCTGTGTTTACAATGTAATATCTGATAAATGCCACCTCTAAGTCATAATATTTTTGAAATGAACAAATGGGGGGTACATGAAATAACCAATTATTTTCTTCTCCCACTGTTGCATTTTGGAATAACTTGACTAGATGTAAACACCATAAAGTTACACCATGATAGTTTTCAATGTTGTCTTGACCTATGGACCCTTAATCAACCCTTCATCTAATGGACAACCTAGTTTACTAACACTATGTCAGAAACCCTCCATAACACATCAATTCATTCAGGAAATTTTCACCAATTTACTCATGACCCCTCGACCATCGTCAATTAGGGTAACCATCGATGGTCACCTTAACCATTGGTAGTTGGGGTCATAAAATTTCCTCAAGATTTTAAAGTTGCTACAAATTTGTTCAAGATAAGCATCCTCATAGTGGAAACTTGTTTCAAAACCAACTTTTAAAGATGAATGAAAATAGGCAACTTCATCCCCTCCCAACATAACAAATTTCCCTCAAGCTTCCCTCTCTTTAGCAATTTTTTGCTATAAATACAAGGCTCTTGGGAGAGTTATGGATCCATAAATTTACATCCAGATTATCTTATTCTCTTTGTGTAGGCATCCAAGACCACAAATCTCTATCCACTTGAGTTTTAAAGGTAGGAATATTGTTATGTTGTTCAACTTTCTTCAAATTTCAAATATCATCCACTTGATATCATACATATATCTTTCCTTTATTTTTGGTGTTTTCACCCTTTATCATAATTTATTGTCTTGATTTGTTCACCTACACACTTGTACATACCCTCAAAACCCCTAATTCACCCTTTTGGTAATAAATCACATTCCATTACTTACCACTCTATATTTTACCCATTCTCCCATAGGTAACTATATATGATTACTATAATTGTCACTGGTCATAGCAACCATCACCGATCACATAACTGCCACTTGTCAAGAAAACTATTACTGGTCACCCTGACCGTCATTGGTCACTGTAAACAAAATAATAGTATGTTATTTTAGCCTTCAACATACCCTACCAGACCTTATTTTGGATCCTAACCTATTTTAGACCCTATTTTTATCCTCTAGACCTGACCTTGACATACTAGTGCATGGTATTGACTTGTTGTGCTATATCTTATATTGAATAGGTATATTATTTATTGTCTTGCATATTTAGTTTCTTATAATTTGAATACAATTATATTTATTATATCAATTTTTAATTAATTATCTTAAAAGTGGATTGATATCCTCCTATAAATCCTCATTCTTCTTGTTTTTAGCATATGCTAGGCAACCCACTCAATCTACCATCTAACAAATTTTATTCTAGTCTTCTTATGATTTGTAGGTAGTCCTTCCTAGTCAAAAAGGAGTCCTCATATTCATCTAGATCAATGTGTGAATTATACCAAGTATTCATTTACACACCTTGATATTCACTTTCTTTTATCTACTTTCAAAACTAAGAAATGAAAGAAATTAATTAAAATATTTTGGCATGCCCGGTGGGACCCTAGTTCCCTTTCTTAATTGTTTACTCATCGAACAATTTTTTTTTTTTTTGGGATTAAAAATAAACTTTTTGTATTCATTGATTGCTTGATGATTTTAGTTCATCTAGTAACTTAGGAGGTAAAGTAGTCTTATCATAACATTAACACTTTTTATCACACACAAAACCAAACCACAAAATAATTTACACATCAAAGCAATACTTGAGACAAGGACCAACCATGATTTCATCACTAGGTAGAAACCTTGCCCCTTCGTGGCTATCCCACTTGGATTTCACCACTAAGGGGAGAACCAAGACATCTCTCTAGTTAAGTATAAACTTTAGAATCAATATATCTTAGCTAAACACCTAACACCCTTATCATTATAGGATTTTGAAGTGAGGTGGTAGGCCCCAACACCAAGCCAGATACTAAATTTTAACACAGATCTTCCTTTTGAACACCTAAACAACCTAAAACCATCATTATACTTCATCTTTAGTACCCATTTTGCAATCCAACCTCCCTTATAACACTCCTTAAGGCATAACCCACTTTTTAGTGTATGCATTGATTGCTTTGAAAAAAATTAGGTTTGATCTCTATTTTATGTGTGAGTATCACACTAACATTCCCTATTTTCTCATATGGTTTTAGCTAGACAACAAGTGAAAAATCAAAACAACCAAGCACCACCTTGTTCTTCATCCATGGATTATACCTCACATGTTAACAAATCTCCTCATGCTTCACCTCACCACTCTCCTCCATCACCATATCCTTCTAGAATCCCAATCATATCTAAAGGAGATCTAGACATTACTACCTTTTTTAATAATAATCTAATTGCTTCACAACATTATCTGAACACCTTACCTCAATGTACCCCCCTACTTCAGTTCCTTCTTTTGTTCCTTATCTTGGCATGCTATCCCACCTTATGGTAGGGAACACTTCAACCCAACCATTGACTTAGGCCTCTTCCAATATCCCATACACCCAAACTCAAACTAACCTTCCCCCTCCCAACAAAACACCTCCTATCACACCCCATATGGATTCAACCTTACCATTACTCACCTACGCCCCATCTATTATGGTATTATCCTCCACTCTAGCTTTTATCTTCCCTTTAGTTACTACCAATCCCTCAGCCATAGTTCCACTTCAAAACCTAGTGCTCTCCATACCTCAAAACCTTCCCCCAATCAACACTAGGGTAACTACCCAACCTCAACCATACTAACCACATCCTTTCCTTAATAAGTGCCTATGATAACTTACCAATATGTCCCTAACCCACAAGGGTACATATAATAAACTACCTAGCCTTTTATACCAAGAAGTTCTTATGTGCCACCATCTCAACCTCTTGGTATCACTTATCAATATGTGGCTTCTTTGATACCATCTTTTGCCTATTCATACATTGCAACAAGCTAACCCCAATAAAATGTACTTTTCAATTATGCATCTTCTCAACCCCAACCTCATCTAATCAAAATGCTCATGGATAAAATGACTAGTTTGGAGTCATCCATCTCCACCTCAACCAATCTTTTGTCTTGTAACCAAATTTTTAACGAGCCTATCCACCCCTCCATACCCATCCATGTTTATCCTTCTCAATGATAATTGCTCAAATTTTCTGAATTCTAAGGTAAAGAGGATCCTTAATAGCACCTAAGATATTTATATTATGCTTGCTACTTGATTGATTATGATGATGCTCTCCTCCTCTGAACTATTCCCGTGTCATTATCTAAGGCAACCCTTTATTTTTATAGTTATATTCTTACTCATTCCATCTTTTCTTTCTCTCAATTGGCACAAACCTTTTTAAAACATTTTTCAGTAAACATATCTAAAAAGGTTTCCATTACCAACTTATACTCCTTCAAATAATTTGAGTATTAATCCATTATTGATTTCATTATTAGATGGATGGGCCTCATTAATCAACTCACCTTCCCATTACCCCAACTTGAATTAATCAAATTATTATCTCGAGGTTGTGTTACATAAACCATTTACTGCAATTGGGGAGTCATATGCATTAGTGTTGGAAAAACTAATTAAAGCCAATCAAATCCAACTTCCACCCATCAAGCCCCCTAAAAAATTTGATACTTTTTGCCCCCTTCCTAGGTGGTACAATGAGAATGATCATTATGATTATCATTATGTTGTTGGACATGATACTGATAGATGCAATACCTTTAAGAGTATTTTCTAGGACCTAATTGATAAATGGGAGCTTATGTTTGATAACCTAAATGCTCGTTCTAACCAATCTTTTGATATTTTCTAAAAACCATTCCCAAGTCATCCACCTTCAACCCAACTTAAGGAAATCCAACTCAAATCCTCCAACTCACATGAGGCACATGTAATTAATTTCATAAATAATGTGCCCATTGATAAAAAAAATCATCATCTCTATCACCCAAATAGAGAAAAATAACCCAACACCTATTCCTTAAGATGCCCAAATAGAGGAATTAGCTACCCCTTTCAATTCCATCTACCCCTCTTATGATGAAATACCCAAGGATATAACCACTTCATCTACCATTTCATCCACTCCTCCAAACTAAATATAAGAACCACCTACTTCTTTAGAAAAAAAACCAAGGAAGAAGCTATGCCAACCCTTCCACTTGAAACCATACCCTTACAACACAAATTACAAAATTATCCATACCTCCCTTGGAAACCATTTCCCAAGAGACCATAGCCATACCTACCCAATCATTTCCTTTAGAACCTTTCACCAAAGGTAGCAACACTAAAACCACCCCTTTTTGTTCTCCAAAGGGCTTGAGCTTTGAAAGTAATGATCAAGGAATAAAACCCATTTATAAACCTTTCTTTTGACTAGTTCAAATCTTGGAATTCACCTTCCAACCTAACTTTGATATATCCTTCTTTTGGCATCAACTTCAACTCACGTATCAATATAAAACCAAACTTTCTATTTCACTTGAGTCCACTCTCATTCTTATTGTTACAACTTCACCAACTACCCCTCCTAAACTCACCATAGAACCATCTCAATTAATCCCACCTTAAATTTTCAAGTTAGCCTATGCTTATTTTATCAAGATAATCAAGAACTTGGGGACCCTTCCCACACCTAATCTTGCTCACCCTCAATTGAGATTGGATTTAACCACATCAACCCAGCCAAGACCTAATCCAATTAATCCCATTAAGAAGGAATGATTTCCTAGACCACAACCTTGAGGAAGTACCACATTGACTCCTTCACCTTTACCCTCTATTTTTGTACCACATCCTTCCACCATTATCATTACCTACTCTTCATCTAAGAAACCATCTCCCATTTCTCCACCTATAATAACCCAATCCTCTAGTTCATCATCATTCCTTACCAACCTTTCTCCATCTACTTTCCCATATATTAAACCTTCATCATTTAGACCCCTAATTCCTAAACCAATTATGACTAAGCCAACTATTTCAAAAATACCAACCAATCTAAATCTACCAGCCATATCTCATATTAGGAAGTTTTGTCCAGTAAATTTCTTACAGCAAAAATCCAAACTCCACCACCTCCAAAATATTTATCAGAATCTTATACAACTATTTTACAAAGGATCCTACAAGCTTCTACCATTAGCTAACCACTAATCAAGCATTTTAACCCCCACTTGCTAAAATCCAACCTGGTTCAATGATAATCTAATTTGTATTTACCATAGGACCCTTGGGCATGATATAAAGAACTATAAAGCTCTCCAAACTATCATTCAAGGCCTTTTAGAGGAGGATGATCTACTGGATGAACATTATTTAATCCCCTTTCTTTTTTTACCACCTATCCAATCCACCTACCAATCATCTACTTCTTTACTTCCACCAAAAAGTGAAGAAGAAGAATCAAAGCAAATAACCAGTCCCCTTATACATACCATTCATATGGTGACTAGATCTCAAGCTCAATAAAATGACAAGGGTAAATTCATCCAACAAAATGAAAAAGGTAAAGCCAAGGCCACCATTGCATGGTCTTACACTTCAACCCCAAAACCAACCAACCAAACACAAATAACTACACCTTTAGCTTGACCCTCACAACCACCCAAGACCAATGTATCCATTTTTAGAGCCCCTTCTTCTTCCAATGCATCTTTATTCATCTATCACTTAGTGTTAAAATAAATTCACCAAACACTAGTCAAAATGAGTCTTTATGACCTGGCTAGTACCTTTCCTCAACATCATCAAACTTTAATCAAAGCACTATATTTTATAGAGGTTCAACTAGATGATCCCCAACCTATTACAACTTTTATTGGAGCCATCCAACATGCTACCATGGTTACCTTTCAAGAATCTAAAATTCCACCTTATCACAGTGAAGACCTGTATCCCCCTCTTTTTATCACATCATCCATCAGTCATACACATGCCAAAAGAGTTATGATTGATGGGGGAGTGAGTATTGATATCATCTCTTCCCATGCCTATAATCAATTCCAATTACCTAAAAACATCATGTCAAAAAGCTCAATAGTTCTTTGGTCATTCAATGATACTTTGGCCACCACTCTGGGAATAGTTGTTCTCCACATCCATTTAGGGCCTCAAACTATTCTTGAACTATTTTATGTAGTAGAGGGAGAATTTAAATATAATGTGTTACTTGGTCACCCTTGGATCCACACCATGGGATGCAACCCTTCTACCCTTCATCAATGTGTCAAATTTGAACATGAGGGACAAGTCATTACAATCAAAGGTAATCCACGTCCCTTTACTTCTTTTAATATGAAATATCATCCCAATGATGTTCTTATTCCATCTTCACCCTCTTCACAACCAAACTCTAGCCAAGCCACCATGTCAATCCAACCCAACAACGCTTATATCTTTAATAATGACGAAGAATCCACTAGTTTCACTATCCCTTCATCTCAAATGCTGATTGAACACCCCTTGCAATCCATGTTTTGACATCTTAAACTAGGGGAATATCAACTTTTAGCTTTGGACACATTCCCTTCTCCACATGAATTTGTGAACCTTCAAAATGATCCATCTTATGATCCTAATATCAGTACCCTTTTCCCCTTTGGCCTTCCCAACAATAGAACATACTTTTTCTATGGATGACTTGATAAACCACTCCTTACTCCCACCACCATGCCTTATATCTAACCATTCACTTCCAACTTTTCTTACCTTAGCAACCTAATATTTTCCCAAACATACCTTCATTAGTGCACTTTGAAAGGGTTTAGTTTTGGCCTTTATGAATGAGGACCCCACGAGCTTCCCATCATCAAAACCCAAAAACCTCATCAGTTATTTCGCTTGGGATATGATCCCCTAAAAGAGCCCACATCACCCAAACCAATTCTCACCACTACTAATGAACCCATACCCTCACCAACCCCACTTTTCTAATTTGATGAACCTCTACCTTCACCAACCCCAATTTTATAACTTGATGAACCTTTACCCTTACCAACCCAACTTTTCTACTTTTTTGAATCTCTACCCTCACCAACCGAATCTCTCCAATTTGAAGACATCGATATCATCCCACCTAATTTTTTTTATCAACACCATCAATTTGGGTCCCTAAACTTACCAATGGGAAGGACAAACCCAAACCATTCCACTTATCCACCCTTAAATGATTACATATGACTCACCCACCATTAACACCATCCAATGTCAAGATGACAATTCTATTCTTACCTCTTTGGGTGTGAGGGACTCTTCTCTTCAAAAATCCCTCCCTCCTAAAAACCAAAAAATGCTAAATGAATTGACCATAAAATTTAATTTTGACACTCAAGAGGGCCCTCATACTGTCAAGACTGGCCAATCCTTAAACCTCAAGGAATGATAATACTATAAATCTATTCTTTGTGACCATATAATAACATTTGCTTATTCTTATCAAGATATTCCTGGCATTGACCCTTTTATCGCTCTTCATAACATTGTTACCCAATATGAAGTTAAGCCTATTTGACAAAGAATTCATTGTATGCACCCTCATATAGATCTTCTTGTTAAAGAAGAACTTCAGTGGCTTCTATCCATGAATTTTATTCAACCCATTGACTATTCATAATGGGTCTCCAACATTGATCCTATTACCAAACCAACTAGGGGACTCCACCTTTGTATGGATTTTCAAGATCTTAACCTTGCATGCCCCAAAGATGACTTTCCCCTATTTAACATATACAAACTTGTCAATCTCACTACCGATCATGAAATGTTTTCCCTTATATATGGATTCTCATGATATAACCAAATCCTAATCACCCCTCATGATCAACATAAAACATCCTTTATCACCCCATGGGGAACTTTTTACTATCATGTCATACCCTTTGGCCTAAAGAATGTGGGAGCCACTTATCAACAAGTCGTGACTTATATATTTCATGATCTCATTCATAAAATAGTTGAGGATTATGTTGATGATCTGCTCAGTAAATCAAAACAACACCAAGATTACCTAATTGTTCTCATTATAATCTTTGAAAGACTTATCCATTATCATGTCAGGCTCAACCTAAAGAATATATCTTCAGGGTCCTATTAGGAAAATTTATAGGCTTTATTGTTTCCCTTTGTGTAATAGCCATTATATAAATGCCTCCTCCTACTAACCTAAATCAACTTTGTATCCTACAAGGCAAACATCAGTCAATCCACTACTTAATGTCTCAACTATCAAATCATTGTCATCCTTTTCACCACTTTCTTAAAAATGATACCTTCTTTAATGTACCAATGAATGTCAATAGGCCTTTGATGTAATTAAGGAATATCTTCTCTCCCCACCAATCCTTATTCCTCTAAAATAGGATTAGCCTTTTTATCTATAAATATATGCCATTGATCATTCTTTAGGGGCCATGCTCACTCATAATGATGACTAGAATAAGGATCAAGCCATTTATTACATCATCCATACCCTCATTGACTATGAAACATGATACACCCATTGAAAAAAATGTTGCCTTGTCTTAGTTTTTGTTGCCTCTAAACTTCATCACTATCTTCTTAACCATAAAACTTACATTACTATTAACACTAATCCCCTCAAGTATATGCACTCCAAGCCATATCAAAACCAATGTATGGCCAAGTGGCACATGTTATTATTGGAGTTTTATTTTGAGTTTCTTCCAAAAAATTGCATTAAGGGATAGGTGATTACGGACCAACTAGCTGAAGCTCCACTCCTTAATAATTAAACTCCCCATCTTACCTTTCCAAATGAGTGTATATCTACCCTTTCTTCAAAAGAACCCACCTACAAAATGACTATGTATTTTGATGGCTCTAAATGTCAAAATGGTGGGGGCATAGGCATAATTATCATTCCCCTTAATAAGAAACCTCTTCCCCTATATTTCAAACTTGATATCAAATGCACCAATAATATAGTTGAATATCAAGCCTTGGTCATAGGTCCAATCTATCTTTGGGAATCAAAATAATTAACATCTTTGGAGACTCTCAACTTATTATCAAACAAGTCATAGGAACATATCAATGCAAAAATGGTGTTCTTATAAAGTACAAATAACTTATTGAAAAACTATTACCATCATTTAACCATTATATTATCCAATTATTCCCTCACTCTACCAACAAATTTGTAGATACAATGGCTTCACTTGTGTTCTAAATTCCATCTCAACCTTCTGATTCTAAACTATTTGTCACCATCCATCATTTTATGACACCATCCTACCTCAATCCTGATCTTCCTACCATTTACTGAATATAAACATCATCTTCAGACATTTGGTATGATCAAATATTTGACTACCTTAATGTCAATGTCCTCCCTTCAGAGCTTTCTAGGAATGATTGTAGATTTTTCCTTCAAATCACCTCTCATTACTTAATATTATGGGGGATTATTTATAAATGAGGCATTAATAGTCACCTCCTTCATTGCCTTCTTAGCAATGTGGCTGCTCACACCGTTAAAGAAGCACATGATGACATCTATGGGGGGAATTTTATTGGTTTGGCTATTGCTAAACATATCCTTCACCTAGGTTACTATTGGCCCACACTCAATCAATATTTTTGTGACTATGTCAATAAATGTGTCAAATGTCAACAACATGCTAACAGTCATCATGAACCTTCTCATGATCTTCAAGTATCAATTGATTATTGGTCATTTTCACAATGGGGTCTTGATCTTATCGAAGAAATCAATCCACATTCCTCATAATGACATTAATATATCATCACCACCAGAGAATATTTCACCAACTAGGTAGAAGCCATCCAGTTAATCTTGATTAAAACTAAAAAAATCATTGATTTTATCAACCACCACATCATTTATCACTTTGGTGTTCCAAATCATCACTGATAATGTTAAATCATTTAAAAACAAAAAATTCCAAGAACTTTATGATGCTTTTGGTATCAACATAAGCTTTTCTTCACCTTATTATCCACAAGCTAATGGAGAGGTTGAGGCTTCCAACAAAACCCTCATCAAAATGCTCACTAAGGTAGTCAATGTTTTGCACAAGGTTTATCATCTCACATCTCATTTACTTTATGGGCTTATCACACTAGTATCCAAACTACCAAAGGTGATACTCCTTTTTCTCTTGTCTTTGCAGCTGAGGCAGTCCTATCTCTTGATGTCTAAATTCCATCTCTTTGCATATCCTTGCATGAGATTCTTTATGAAAGTGACTATCATCAAGAACATGTAGCATGCTTAGAACTTCTTGA